>JBBPBX010005231.1:15768-72891 GCA_038048925.1 Garcialebias charrua | reverse complement strand
AACATGTATTACAAACCCAACTGATGTCTTCATTTTACTGATTGAATCTCCTTAGACCTTAGAACGTTCAACTTTGTTAAAAAAAATAGATATTCACGCAGGACTTTCCAAAAATTGAACATAAATATCCGCATCAGCGCTGAATCTGCAGCCGTCACTCACCAGTGTTGCCAGATTGGGCGGTTCACCGCGATTTTCCTTCTGCCTTTTGCGGGTAAAGAGTGCTTTGGGTGGGTGGGACTCTATCTGGCAACACCGGTCACACCGGTGTTTACACGCGTGTCTTTACATTCGGGGCAGCGTCGGGACCCTCCATCAATGTAGAGGCGTCTCGTCTGCGGCACCGGGACCCTCCATCAGTAGTTGGGGCGTCTTCTATAGCAACTTCATCCGGCGAAGCCATGCTGTCCGTGACGCTGACTTGCTAGGGGCTCTGCTAGCGCTAGCATTAGCATCTCGCGAGACAACGTTACCTCTCAACGAGAGATATCGCAGGAGTTTAATATCGCGAGATCTCGTACAACGAGATCTCGTTACATGCCTACCTTCTGCAGATCACTACGGCTGAGGAGTGACTTTACTTTAGAGAGCAGACGGAGCTGAAAGAAGCTGTTCTTGACAACAGAATTGATCTGTTTATCTAGCTTTAAGTTGGAGTCAAGCTGCACTCCAAGATTTCTGACCACCGGGTTGAAGTGTTGAAATTTAAATTCACTGCAACGTGAACGGCAGCCGTCATACCTGACAATCTCATTATAAACTCTGGAACTGACCTGTGAGACTGACGTACTGAAGAAGTGACGTCAGCTGCTCCCTCCTCTGTTCCAATAAAACAGCTGTGGAGCAGAGGATCGTCTCAGTAAAAATACTTTATGTACTGGAGTAACAGAGCTGTTTTCCCAGTTTATGGCGAAAAACCAAGTGGGACATTTTATTCACCAGTCTGTGCTTCCGCTTCCTCTAGGAGCAAGACGGAAGCAATCGATCCGAGTGAAAAACATAATTTTCATGCTCCTTGACGCAGCGGTTAAACACCGCCCGATAACTTTCGTAGAGGTGCGGGGAGCAAGAGCGTACTGACGTGATGCAGTCGTACTGATAGCAAACCTCTTGAAAGCAAACCTTAGGAATTCCCTGTGTTTGTTTATGATTGGAATGTGGAAAAATGCGTTTCTGCGATCGATTGAGATGAATCCATCCCGTGTCACGTATTTGAAAAATATGTTTTATTGTCGGCATATAGAAGAGACGACTCACGTGATACATTTGTTGGAAAATTACAAATCCAGAAGCTGCCCGAGTCTGTTTGATTCTTTGGAAAACAGGAAGTATTTTGAACAGAAGCCGGTCCCGAGTGGGATTCCGGAAATGACGTATTTCGCTAACAGTTCCTGTAGTTCCCAACTGCAGCCTGTCCTCAAGATGTGTTTTGTCTCCAAAACTAATGAACCAGGACAGCGTCTCTGCAAGCTGCAGAGTATAACTGTGTTTTTACCAGTTAGAGAGCAGGTCTGAAGTCAGACTGCGCTGTAATTTAACAATCTTTCTGCCGCACCAGAGAAATAGCCTGTCCTCCACCGCCACCTAGTGGACAGAATCTGCATTGGCCCATAGGAGGCTCTGAAGGGGCGTTCACCGCCCGTTGCTTCACGACCCCTGCACTGAGTCGTTTAACTCGTGCAAGTTTGACAACGTCGCCTCGTGACAGATCTGTGGTTTTACCTGACTCCATCTGGCCTGTGGGAGGAAGAGATTAAAAAAGTCCTGTCTGAAAACCATTGTTCTCAGACAGGCTCATCATGTGCTTTTAACAGAGATTGAGAGCAGGAACTAGGGATGCACCGATACCAGTATCGGGTATCGGTTCGATACCGTGTGCGTTTACTCGTACTCGTACTCATAAAAGGGCTCCGATACTACAGGACTCGATACCAGTTTCATTTCATTTCATTGACTATGTAAGAGTTCAAATGTAAAACATTTTATTTTTTTGTACAAGTTTGGACATTCTTTAAGCCCTGAAAGTATGTCCAAACTTGTACAAAAAAATAAAATGCCTCTGGTCCACTGGTCCTCTGCGCGCGCACTGAGCCGTGCGGCTTCGGCGTTCTCCTCCTCGTGTGTCCGCTCCTCCTCTGACTGTCCTCCCTTTCGAGTGACGGAGCGCAAGGTACGTGTTTCAAATGAGCGACCGGAAAAAGAGAGAGCAGGTGTTCTGTGTGTGTGCGCGCGTGTGTTTTTGAGGCGTGCTGCAGCTCTACCTTGTTAAAACTCCGTTTGGCTGCAGGACTCTGTCTGCAGCGAATCAAAGCACAGCCCCCCTTCCACCCCCACACACACACTGCTGAACACATAAACAATCCCCCCTCCCCTCCTTTCTGACGGAGGCTCCAAGTTGCTGGTGAAGATTCTCAGAGGCTCCAAGTTATTTCTGCAGGATTGAACGGAGTTCAGTGCAGATAAAGTCAGTGACAGCTGAAATAAGAAGGTTGATTTTCCCTCTGGGGAACACGAATAAGTAAAGTTAAATAATAAAGTCTGTAGTTAAATAAAACAGGTTTTTGAGCTGCATGCATTCAACTGGGACTTGTTGCTCTCTAAACTAGTTATTGAATCAAGTTACTTATGTAGGTAAACATAGATGTTTAACCCTTTAAAATGCACCAGAATACAGGAAATGGCATCTACTTCATTCCAAATTTTCTGGGAGAGGACCCCCAGACCCCCCACCAGTGTGCCTGCCCCCACCCCTTACAAATGCTTCTGCTTGTTACTTGAAGCTGAATTGTTTAAAAACAGTTTGCACTTTTCAGAGAGCATTTTTAATAAACGTTGGCAAAATGTTACGATTTTATTTGATCAACAACACAAAAAAGTTTCAGGCTCAGGATTTTTTTTCACTTTAATTTTTTATTTATATGTTGTAGGAGTACAAGTAGGGAAATCACTTTGTGATTTTATCTGCGAAAAGTGCTATATAAATAAACTTTACTTACTTACTTACTTACTTTAAGCCCTGTACTTTACAGATTACCAATAGTAATGTACTTTGTTTATTTATGTTTGAAGTGTCTAATGAAAATAAACAGTTTAAGTTAATTAGGATGATTTAAAAATTTTTTAATTAGTACTTGTATCGGTACTTGGTATCGGCAAGGACTTTAATGTAAGTACTTGTACTCGGTTTTCAAAAATCTGGTATCGGTGCATCCCTAGCAGGAACAACAATCTGTCTGACACTCTGCTCTGTCTGCACGGCTCCCGCTCTGTGTCTGATGACGCGGTGCGAGCAGGGCGGGGCTGGAGGGTTCACAGAGGTCTTTGCACCTGCAGCCCGGCTCTCTGAACACAATGGAAATACACATTTTTCTGTTTAATTCTGACAGATAACCTTGAGTCAATTTCCTTACCCATGTTAGGGAATGCGCCCCCGGAATGGGGGGTTCAGCATGTTTGAATAAAAAATACTGTTTTTCGTGACAGTTTCTTTATTTTGCTCAAAACACGTATACTGAAATCACACATCTGCAGCGCACTGACATGTTGTAATGGCGTCTTCTCGTGTCCTGCTGCTCGTAGTAGCTGGTGAAAGAGCGTCGCTGCTGGTGAAGCTCCAGTCTGTTCTCACGGGTGAACAGGTCTGCGGGCAGAACGAGGGCTGCCCGGGGTGGGGAAACAAAATGGATGCGCAGCTGCACAAGCGCTAATAGTTGGCCCCAAAATAGACCCTCTGACGTGATGGGGTTTTAATCAGTTTTTCTGCTCACCCTCGATGAGGAGAGTTTAAGCTACTCTCAGGAACACAGTGGTCCAAGCTGAAAAACCAGCTGAACACGCCGCGAGCACCGTGCGTGTTGATAACAGCTCCGGCCATGTTGCGCCAAAAAGCAATACAACATTAATTACAGCCGCACAAACCTGAGAGGACATGTATGCATGTTGTCCTGAAGCCTGGTGGAGCTGGGGGCTGCGTGAAACTCGTTTTCAACGTGTTTAAACGGTCTCAGTACAAAACCTCAGAGCTCGGTGCTGACCAGCTGTACTCCAGCGGTGTACCAGCAGAGAAGCCTGGTCCGTGTGCACCTGTGTCTTCATGATTGGAGCACAGGATGACACGGGCTCATGATTTTAGCAGCTTGTTGTCCACGCGCTCTGCAGCAGAGAGTCCAGTCTGAACAGCTGGGCCAGATCGCTCCCTCTGGCTGTTGTTTTTAGCTGCGAATCCTCCTGCCAGCAGCGAGGGTGAAGTCTGAGTGGTGCGTTCAGGGACCTCCACCAGCACACGTGGCTCACCTGATGATGTCCTGGAGCGCGTGGAGCGGCGAGCGCCCTGCGGCCTGCTCGTCTGCGGCGTCGAGGCTGAGGCCTGAGTGATGCGTTCAGGGACCTTCAGCCCGCACACGTCTGCGCGACCCACCTTTTATGATGATCGGGAGCGCGTGGAACAGCTAGGGGAGCGTCCTGCTGTCTGCGTGGTGGCGTCTGTCCTTCGTCCTCAGGACACGGCGCCCAGCTGCTGCATGACACCGAGTCAGAGGCTGGAGGGGCGCTGGGTCTGGTTCTTCAGCTGGGCTGGGCTCAGCTCGTCGGTCGTGGCGGCCATGCTGTCGGTCACGACTTCTCCCTCGGTGGGGGGTAAGGCCGGTCCCGCGATTCCAGAGGATATGGCGGGACGCGGCGGCTAGTCATCTCCGGCAGGCGGAGGAAACGGCGAAACCGGGTCAGAACCTTCGGGAGGAACTGCCGGCGGCACTAGCTACCCCCGTGGACGCGTAGACCGCCACAGCTGCTTACCACAGGCTGCGCGGAGCGTTCACCTTCGGTCGAGCCTCCGGTGGACAGGGGAGGTCAAACCGGAGTTCCTTTTCCTCCTCCTCAGGAGCTGGCAGGCTTAGCACGCGGTGCTGGACCACGGCCTGCTGTCCATGTTGGACCCCAAAGCACTACTCACAGAGTGGGTGCTTGTCCTCTGCCAGGATGAAGCCAAAATTCACATCCTGTGCATTTCTTGAAGGTCGTTTGAAAAACATGTTTTGTGGAAAAAATCTTTGTTAGTGTTAGACGTGAACATTTTTTGGGGGAGCAGTATCTCGGTCAATGGCCGCTTATATAGTGACCGAGGTGTGGCCCACAGCAGGTGGGCGTGGACTACAAGTCTTCAGTGTTGGCGCGAAGCGCAAGGATAAATCCAATAGGCGTGGCTTAAAGGGCGGAGCTTACACGATTATAGAACTGCGAAGTAGGGATACAGTAGTCCAAGTTCAAGTTCAGTAAACTTTGTCATGACTCGGGTTTATGTACCAGGTCTGAATACATTGTGCAATCAGAACCAGGTTTTTGTTTTCAGCTTTTATTTGGTAAATAAAGCCTTCAGCCTTTATTTATACTGTACAGGTTAATCCCATTGAGCCTCTGGGACTCATTTACAAGAGAGACCTGGTTTTAACAAAGAGTGATGACAAGAGTAGACAATCATAAAGGAAGCATACAAATTGAGAAGAACAAGTGAAAGATAATGGTATTTAAAAATTAAACCAGCTAGGTTGTAAGGCAATGTAGAAAACTAAAAACAGGAACATGTCTGCATCGGTCTTTGCCAGGAACTTAACAGATGGTTGAAGCCACTTACAGAGGTCAAGGTTGAGAGCTTCACATCTTTTTGTAAGATATTCCATTAAACAGGAGATGAGTTAAGAGCAATGCTACACATGAATGACCTCATCTCCTCGTTAGTATAGTGGTCAGTATCCCCGCCTGTCACGCGGGAGACCGGGGTTCAATTCCCCGACGGGGAGTGAGATCAACCTTTTTTCCCCACAGCTGTTTTTGAAATCTAAGCCACTAAAATACAGCGCTTCAGTAGCTGGTTGCTCATTTACCAATGTTGAATACTTGCTGTTACAAAGAAACTATTCATGAATTAAATGACACAACTTCAAAAGTTGTTGCACTTGCCGGGAAATGAACCTGGGCCTCCCACGGCAAGCGAGAATTCTACCACTGAACCATTGGGCTGCATGTAAAACTGGACCGCGCCACAAGTGTGTAGATGTCAAAAATATATTACATCTGTAGTGGTTTAGTACCACCAGAGGAAATGAATGGGAAAGGTTCAGGATGACTTCACAACAGCAGCATTGGTGGTTCAGTGGTAGAATTCTCGCCTGCCACGCGGGAGGCCCGGGTTCGATTCCCGGCCAATGCAACCAGACTTTTTATTTTTCCTCTCCATTTCTAGGCAAAGCCTTAAAGGTCCACTGACATGATTTTTTACTATTCATAAAATTGCTCAATATATATATATATTTTATCATTTAAATATGTTGGTTTTTGCAAACAAAATGATAAATCACTTTAATTTTGCTTTAAAAGTGATTTTGAACTTCAAGCCGTGTTTAATCATGGGAAATCCGATTACACGCGAACGCACCATCTGTGACGTAGTGTGAGGCAGAGCTCTGGGCTTGTCACAGTGCGCGGGTGTGAGCAGCTCGACATGAAGGTAAGTCTGATACAGCATCAGACCTAAATTAGATCCTGTTGTTTCTTGTTCCATCACCCAAACTATTTTCTGCTTCCCAAAATGAAGACAAATAGCTCAAATCTTCACATAGATTGCTAAATTCGTCGGGTTTTAAATTGTCCGCTATTAAAAAGACCAGAGCCCTCTGCCTCACACTACGTAGCACAGGTTCTGCTCTCCATACATGTGTGAGTTTTCTCCTGGTTCCCCCACAAACTAAACACATGCGTGTTGGTTAATTGGTCACTCTAAATTGATCTAGGTGTGTGAGAGAGAGAATGGTTGTCTCTTTGGTCCTGATGTGTCCCTGTGATGGACATGTCCAGGTGTCCCCCACCTCTCACACAGACTGATGGAGATAAGACATCAGCTGCCAGAGACCCCGAGAAAAAAAAGAAGGTCCAGAATACAAATGGATCATATCTGCCTCAACATAAGCACAAACCAACGAGAAAGTTTGAGGGATTTTGACTGTAGCAGCTGTCAGACAGCGCCACAAGGGTGTACTGGTCAAACATACATATTACATCTGTACTGGTTTAACACTACCATAGGAAATGAATGGGAAACAGTTTAGGGCGTTTGAATGATTTAAACCATGATAAAACATTAAACATTTGGGTTGATTTGAAATATCATAAAACAGCTTGTTTTACATTTTACATATGTTTTATCATGTTTTAAATCATTTGTCAGGCTCGTGAAGGATCTGCAACAATTGTTTAGGAAAAACCACAATCACAGACTCCCTTAAAATAATTATGTAATTTATTAAAGAGAAACTGTGACAAATAAAAGAAAAAGTGAAAACGCATACAAGTCAAACAAAGTTGTACGATCACCTCAGATGTACAAGTCACACACACAAACTGTTTTCCTGCTAGAAATAATGTGTCATTTAAATCCGCCACAGTTAACAGTAAAACACACTAGGCATTGACGTTAAAGAATTTCTCACCATGTGACACAGAGTCGGGAAGTCGCTTCAATTCAGATGAGAATCACATCAACGCAGCCGGACATCTTGATCAGAGACTCGAACGGCAGACTTCAACTTTCTGTCCGAGTGGCTCTATTTTATAATGTGAAGTGTGTGCGTGCGTGATACACTCACTCTCATCTGAGAAAAGCGGTGCTAGGCACCGCTAAAGGACTTATCTGAAGGGTTTGTTAGATCTCTTACCAAGGAGGCTACAAGGTCATGTGAAGAAAACGAGCGTAGTTTTTTCACATAACTCTGTGCCTGATAAAACCTAATTGCAATAGTTTAAAGGTTAGCTTGACACTAAACTAAAATGTTTACTCCAGGGATCGTGTGTGTTGCAAAAAGCATTAAAAAATTGATAAACATTTAGTCAGAAAACATTAATACTTAAACTCTTAATTCACAAGTAAGGCTGCACGATTAATCGCATTTGCGATTATCTCGCGATATGTTAAAACGCGATTCACTAATCGCACGGGCTACGATTTGACTGGTCACGTGACTTGGGAGTGAGCCGCTCTGGCCGCGCGCAGCTCTGAGTGTAGCAAAACAGAGAGAGCAGGAGGAGGAGACCGTGCGCTCCAACACAGTTGCTTAAGGCTCGACACAAGTCATAAAAGTTATAAATTCAGGTAAGTATCTGATCTTAGAGGCTGAAACACGAGACAGCGGAAGATAAACAGAGCACGAGCTGGTCATGTGATCAGGACTGTTGTTGACGGTGCCCTGTTAGCAGCTAGCTCTGCAAGCTAAAGTTCTTCGTGAAAAAGCTCATTAATTATCTGATAAAAAAAAACCAGTTGTGTCGTTAGTGATATGAATTAATAATGAAGTAAACTTTCTGGACACAGCCTCATCACTGAATGTCCAACAAGATGGGGATCCAAAGGATTGCCAGGGTGCTAGAGCAGCTTAAAACCATTTCAGGTGCTGTCAGGTGACTGTTATGCACACTCCCTTATCCTAACCTGGCAACCTGAGGTGTTGGAGTCTGTTCACAAGGCTCTGCATCCTGCTGTTACTGACTGACTACATGTTTACATTATTGTTCCAAGAGTTGTTCTTTTTTTTTTTTTACATCTAAAAGATTTAATAAGAACAGATACTAGTTTATTTAGTGTTCACTGAGTTTGAATTCCCAGAACGAGTTGGTTAAAGCAGATTCTCTGTTTTTTGCACTTTATTTTAGATGTTACTGGCTGGAAAGCAGTAAGTTTAAATTTTTTTATATCTAATTTTTTACATTTATTTATTAACTGTCATGTGAAGTTCAGACAGTAGTTAGGAAATTCACTTAACATGTTTACTATTATGTTTATGAAACAAGAAAAAATAGAAATGGTGAAAAGAAAAGGCATAGATTTGTTTGCTTTATTGTAATCTCTGCTTTAAATAAATCTGACATTGTTTATTATAAAACAGATTAATTTATTGCTTCTGTTTGTTGAAAAATACTTGAGAAGGTATTTTAAAAAAATAATCACATTTTAAATCGCAATCGCAATTAATAGAAAAATAATCGCAATTAGATTATTTTCCAAAATCGTTAAGCCCTATTCACAAGCTATAATAAAGTACTTTACTACAATTTACAGCAGGAGCAACATCACCATCATCACAACAACACAAACTGAGTGATGTAAATTTTATCTGCACAAACATTTTCAACCAGAGCTCAAAATGTTTAACTGTCAAAGAAATGTGCAAGAAAATAAACTAATATCATTCTACAGGCACATTTTGAAAGAGGGCACTTCACAAAGACACAGTCAGGCCATGTGAGACTGAAGGAGGTTCCACCATTTGTTTTCATCTCCCAGAACCAAATGAGAGCAGCAGAACTTCCACTGACCAGTGATCACACACATTGTTCTAAAGTTCCTGTTTTTAGTTTTCTACATTCACCTTATAATCTTACTGTTTTTGCCATCTTATTTTAATTTGTTTTAAAAAAAATCTGTATGTCCATTTTATAACTGTCTATTGTTGTCACTGTTGTCATCATTCTTTGTTAAAGGTGCAAATGTAATTTCTGGAACACGCTGTAACAGGAAAATTTTGAACAGAGACACGTTTCTGGTCCCTCCCCCTCAGAGCCATATATGGCTCTGCTCCCTCTTGCTCTCGGTGAAATTCAGCTCTGCTTCCGAATGCTCCGCCTCCACTGCATGTCCTGTCAGCCGCTGCGAAGTTCTGTGTTTATATGTTAATAAAACGTTCTAAAAAATAAAATAAAAACAGGGAGCGCTGGTCCAGCACACCAGAACACCATGAAATCTGCAGAGCCGCGCGCAGCCACGTTGGACATGAGTTTAATTCGCTCGTGACAAATTCATTCATTTCCTCAATGTTTCTGTCATGAGTCAGTGGAGGAGGAAGCGATCACTTGACTTTTGGCAAAAAAACAAAAGTCCAGATCAGGGATGAAGAAGGGGAATTTAATACATTTGTGTCACATACAAAACAGTTTTGCATCGCTTTGCAATCCTTTGAACGAGAACCTGCGCGGCCGCTGGGGGCTGGGACAGGCGGGGGCGTGGGTTAGGAGCGTGAGAAGTGAGAAGCTCTGTTTTTATTGGCTGGTTAAAAACTCTGTTTTTATTGGCTGGTTAACGGCGGGTCACTGTGGCTTTTTAGAAATGCTTTTAGAGAACAGGTAGTCCCCGACTTACGAGCGAGTTCCGTCCCTAGGGGGCGCTCGTATGTCAAAAATTCGTAAGTAGGATCACATAGTAAAAAAAAATAATAATATATATATATTTTTTTTTTTTTAATAAATGAATACATGTACAGTACTGGACAGTCACCAAGCACTTAGCCTATCCTAACACAGTTTTTAAAGATGAAGGAATAAGTTGAATTGTCTCCCTTTCACATAAAGGGAGCTAGCTCCCTTTATGGGAATGGAGCCTGCAGGGAGGAGGGAGACAATTCAACTCACTCCTTCATCTTTAAAAACTGTGTTAGGATAGGCTAATGCCTCCTACCCACTGCCCCCTTTGTCGAGCGGCCGAAGCGGCCGGATAACACCGGTTTACATTCAAAGTCTATGGAGGAGACGCGTGGAGTCACGGCGAACAAGGAAGCGGCGAGATTCGAGTGATCGAAGCGGCGCGACGGCAGCCTGCACACGCACGCGCGCGTCGCCGTCGAGCCGCAGACGTCCCAAATGTTGATCTCTGGCGGCTCGACGCATCCGGCAAACAGTCGGGAGAGCCTCGCTATCTGATTACACAACCACAACGGGACTTTTTTCGGACTTTTTAAACTCACCGGATCGAGCCTCCAGGAATTGGACCCAAACTCCGGTAAGAAACGTGGCATTTTTACAGTTGCTGCTGACAGGCTGCTGTCCTCTCCAGTGTAGATCACCCCAAACATAAAAAAAAGTTTTAATCTCATCGAAGACCGTCGGAGGTGCAGTTAAAACAACAACTGAACCCGGAAAACAAGCCAGAGACCCCTCCCTCTGCTACCCCCTAGTGTACGTCATCAGACGGTGTTCAGTGGTTCAGTGGGACCGTGACCAGCGGCAAAAAGGGGACGGCAGGCGCGTTTCGAGTTGTGCAGTGGGTAGGAGACATAAGTCAGGGGTGCTCACACTTTTTCAGCATGCGAGCTACTTATAAAAAAACCAAGTCCAAAAGATCTACCCAATACAAAAATGCAAAACATATAATTATCTTCAAATGTATTAAGGATTCTTTTTATGTACAATGTACCTATGTTGATGTACCTTGCATAACTGAATAAGCAAATATTGCACAACACATGTAATAAATCAGGGGTCACCAACGTGGTGCCCATGGGCACCTGGTCGACCGTAGGGACCAAATGGGGTGATGGTGACAGCAATATAGATTTTTTAAATTTTATTTTAAAAATATATGGTAGAAATATAACAGAGTTGTTAAGTTTCCCTGCCCGCTCCAGGTCTCTGAGGTCAGATAGCTCCTGCTCTCTGTTCCACGGACAAAATATAAACGTTGGGGTGACCGTGCCTTTTCTGCGGCCGCACCTCTACTCTGGAATACGCTCCCGCTTGAGCTACGTCAGATTACTGAACTTGGCCTTTTTAAATCGAAGCTTAAGACTTTTTTATTCCAACTGGCTTTTAGTAATTAAATATGTGGTGACATTTCTGGTTTTATTTTTGCTATTATGTTGTGTTTTCTTGATTTTTAATCTGTTGTCTTTTACTGTACTGCACTGTTTTTTGTTAAGCACTTTAGTCACCATCACCGTGGTTGTGTAAAGTGCTATACAAATGAATAAATGAAATGAAATGAAACTGATCCCCACCCCCTTCTTTATAAGAATCTGGGGCCTCATGTATCAACCATGCGTGCGCACAAAAACATTGCGCACGTCACTTTCCACGCAAAACCCCGTATGTATCAAAACTGAACTGAACGTGAATATATGCGCATCCAGGTACATATCCACGCAAGCTCCCGAGCAGGCGTACGCACGTTTCTGTGGTTCTTGTTCCTTTGGCGACACTTACAGGTGTTTCAGAGAAACTGAAGCCCCACAGTCTGTGGTTGACTTTAAGAGCGGCTTGAAGACCTTTCTTTTCAACCGAGCATACTTTACTCCTCATGATTCTACTTTTGATCTTAGCTGATACTGTTGTTGATTTTAATTGTTTTATTATTTGTCTTATTGACATTCAAATATGTTGCACCTTGTAGCACTTTGAGATTTCCATTAATGAAAAGTGCGTTATAAATTGAATTCATTATTATTATTATTATTATTATTATTATTATTAACTGTTCATGATGTGAAAATGATTAATATTCCCTCCAAACACACGATTAACAAGTATTACATCCACATGACGCAGTGAAATAAAGGACGCGCAAAGTTGTGCCAAAAATAAATTTAACAGGAACGGATTCATTCAGCCTTACTGGAGGTTATAATAAATAGTGTAACACGCAGAGCATTTATTTAGAAACAGATATAATTTTCCGATCTAGGATATGGCTTATCAGCCGTTTTCAGAAATAATAATTTTTCAGTTTGGCACTGCTGCGCTCTGGGGAGCCGTGCATCACGCGTGCATACAGAAGCAGCGGTCAAACTGTTCCACAGAGGGAGCTGCAGGTCGATCGGGACTGTGCAGTCCAGTCCACACAAAGCCGGATCATGTCCAATGGAATGTCTCATCCATATGATTCCAAAGGCTGAGTGGTCGCGCTTGGAGCGCGCGCGCACCCTCACCGGTGTCGACACGGCAGCTGGAGGTGTTTCATTATCTGCGTTTATTGTAGATTTCTCCAAAATGACACGTGAAAGTACACCTTATATAACTTGTAGGAGAGTAAAAGCTTCACAGACAGACTGCGCACAAGGCTGTGGCGCGCGCAGCGTCTGGAGACGCCAACATCACGTGATGTCATGAAATGTCTCCACCAAGACGCACAGACTCGTTTCTTCACATCATCTACATAAACAAAGATCTATGTTCTAGCAAACATCCAAGTAAGTTCCTCTGTGTTTACAGTAATAATGGTAATAAACTCGTGCGCAAAGTTAATATTTCCACACAGAATGAATGAATGAGCCGGTTCGCGCACCACAGCAGGGTGCGCATACCGACACACAATCACTCGTTCTTTGCATGATGAACACATTTTATTACTATTCTTACTTAGGATGTTTGTCCTCACTCATATTATATTAAATTCATTATTTTCCCGAATCTAGAAATGATTTCTGATCGCGCAGGGATCAAACAAACATGTCCTTCACACATGCAGGAAGTAATTTGCATCTGTTTAACATATGTAAATGTAGGCGTGTCAGGGGAGGTGTCTCACGTGCGCTCAGTTCCACGTCAATTGTGATGTACAAAAGGAATGTGCGTGGATTCAGGTGTACGCACAGTTTGATAAATCTGGATCTTTTTGTGCGTAGACACTTTTCTGGATTTCACCGTACGTCACTTTTCAGTAGGAAATCCACGCAGGTTTTTGATACATGAGGCCCCTGGTCTTTTACTTTAATAAATGTAAAAAAAAAAAATCATTAGATATTTTTTACTTTAATAAATGTCATTTCTAAAAGCCCCCTCCAGCAAATCTGAAGTGGTCCACAGGCCACCAGTTGATAACCACAGTTGTGGCAGGTTGTTATGGCTCCGGACACGTTTAATTTAGTGAACGAAGGCATAAAAATATCTCTTTTGGTACGGAGAGATTTACAGCGGTGTATTTTACCGACTGTCCCTGAACGCAACGCGAAAGTGTGTTATGCAAACGCTCGCGCTACGGGACAGGGAAACGTGCAGAGAACGGAGAGTAGTCAAGGAGGTTATTCTGTATGAAAAGTGTCTCGTATGATTTTAATAATAAAGCCACGTCAGCTCCCAACCAGTATGTTTAAGCGTGCAGAGAAACATCACAGCGTCACTCACCCGGAAGATGGTGGCGGCGTTTCGCTTTGAAGTTGCTGCTGTCCGAACAGGGATTTTAGTTCCTCTTTCTCTTTCTCAGCTGGCTTTTCGGTGGGAAGTCGATGTCGTATTTTCCATGAACAGTCCGAAATCTGATTGTTTTCGCTTAGTATGTTTTGCTGCGTTCAACTTCCACCTTCGCGCCATTGTTTTTAGAAGCTGCATGAGCGTGACCTAAAGCTCTCATCTGATTGGTTGCCGTATGTCAATCAAGTGACGGGATGTTTGCAGTTGTCATCTGATTGGTTGCCCTGTATGTCAATCAAGTAACGGGATGTTTCATTGGCTGACAATTTTTTAATGTCACGCTGTGGGAAAAAATAAATAAAAATAATGTCACGCTGCGATCGACCAGTAATGCCTCCGCGATCGACGTAATGAGCAGGTCTGGGCTAAGTGCTTGGTGGCTCAGACATGAAAGAAAAACTGTACATTTATCTATTTATTAAAAATATACAGTACTGTATTTACAGTATTTTTATTTTTTATTGTTTTTTATTTATGAATAGATAAATGTACAGTACTGTACAGTCACCAAGCACTTAGCCTATCCTAACACAGTTAAGGAGTCAGTTGAATTGTCTCCCTCCTCCCTGCAGGCTCCATTCCCATAAAGGGAGCTAGCTCCCTTTATGTGAAAGGGAGACAATTCAACTCACTCCTTCATCTTTAAAAACTGTGTTAGGATAGGCTAAGTGCTTGGTGACTGTACAGTACTGTACATGTATTCATTTATAAAAAAAAAATAATTTTATTATTATTTTTTTATTTTTTTTTATGAGATGCATACTCGTAAGTCCGGGACCTCGTAAGTAAGAGCGCTCGTAAGTCGGGGACTACCTGTATAGTTTTTTTCAGAGATTACTTTGTTATCAGTCTGTCAGTCTGTCAGGAGATAGTGACAGAGTGAAGAAATATGTTAAAAATATATTTTTAGACAACTTACAGACTGCACTACAGAACTGCAGACTGCAGCTTTAAAATCAGCTCTCTCTTGTAAATGAGTCCTCAAGGCTCAATGGGATTAACTTGTATAAAAAAGGTTGAATTAATAAAGTAAACTTTGGTACGAAAGGTGTTAAATAATACACGTCATATTTTTATTGAACAATAATCTTCATGCTAACAGTGCCATTGTAATTTCAGAGATTGAGGAGAAATAGAAGTGAGGTGAGTGAGATGAGGGAAAGATGAAAATGTAGCCTCAGAGGTGGATGATGATCCAGGATCGACAGGACCATGAAGATGTATCAACAGGCGATGCAATCAGGGAACAGAGATGAAAAACCTGAGGGAACAATTAGAACACAAAAAAATTACAAAAGCAGGATAGAAGAACTTCAGACATGAAAATTAACACAGTTCTGTGAAGAAAAATGTTAATGGAAAATAAATAATGACTTTTTTTTTTACTAAAGATCAAATGAAGGCAATTGGCATGAAGAATAACTTCCCAGTTCCATCTGATAGTTTAATCATTTAAAAAAAATGTTACTGTTCTACAATTTATTGATGCCGTCTCATCTCAACTTGACCCATAACTAATAATATAAAACTATAATGTAAATTAACAGTTCTGCAGTAAATACCAACTTTGTGAAGGTTATGGTGTTAAAGTAATTTTATTCAAAGTCAAAGTCAACTTTATTGTCAGATCTGCAATATGTACTGTACAGGACATACACAGGACCGAAATTGCGTTTCTCTCAGTCCCTCGGTGCAACAGTAAACATCTAAACATTGAAACACTGAAACATATAATAATAGACATAAGCATAAAATAGTAAAACTAACACTGTCCTGAGTTTTTTGCATAGTGGTATAAGAGTATGAAAATTTACACCAACTCTAAAACTAAAACATTAAACATTTAATGAACATAATACTGTCCTGAGTTTTTGCATACTAGTATAAAAAAAGAGTATAAAAAGTATAACTAAAATAAACTAAAGGTTTCTAGCATTGACATTTGCAAAGTGGCAAAGCAGCGTATGAGTTAATGTACACAGTATATGTATGAGGTAGTAGTTGATGTTGTTATAGAGGCAAAAAGTGGCATATGCAGTAAGGCACATTGGGCATCCCTAAATAAGACCGTTCAGAGCACACTGTATATGTACCAGCAGTGGTGTAGATATTAGAGTAGTGTAAATGTAAACAGTAGTAATTACATGTAAGCAGTAGTAATAAAAGTAAACAGTATTAATAAATGTAAACAGAGAATGTAAACAGTATTATGATTATAGGCAGTGATGTAATACAAACATTAGTGCAAGTATGAGAAGTAGTGCAAACTGTATGAGCACATGACCGAGAGTTTAGTGAATAACCCGTTTGATGACACAGAGTCCAGTGTTAAAATCTTTGTGTTGTGTGGTAATGTGTGAGAAAGTTTTAGTGTTAAGGCAGTTCAAATGGGAGGGGGGGCAGAGCAGGCAGAGTGTTTAGCATTCTGACTGCCTGATGAACAGAGCTGTCTCTCAGTCTGCTGGTTCGAGCCTGGAGACTCCTCAGTCTCCTCCCTGATGGCAGCAGTCTAAAGCGGCTGTGTAGTGGGTGTGTGGGATCACCTGCCATGCAGTGGGCTTTCCGAGTGAGGCGTTTGCTGTGTAAGTCCTGCAGTGAGGGCAAGGAGGTGCCCACGATCTTCTCAGCTGCTCTCACAATGCGCTGGAGGCTCTTGCGGCAGGATGCAGTACATGCACCAAACCACACAGTGATGCAGCTGGTCAGGACACTTTCTATGGCACCTCTGTAGAAGGTGCTCATGATGGGGGTTGAAGCTCCAGCCCTTTTCAGCTTGCGGAGAAAGTAGAGACGCTGGTGAGCCTTCTTTGCCAGTGCTGCAGTGTTCCTGCTCCAGGACAGGTCCTTTGAGACGTGCACTCCCAGGAACTTGGTGCTGTCTACTCTCTCCACTGCGGTGCTGTTGATGGTCAGAGGGGCATGTTGGGCATCCTTCTTCCTGAAGTCCACAACAATCTCCTTTGTCTTCTCCACGTTGAGAGTGAGATTGTTGTGTCCGCACCACAAGGCCAGGCGGCTCACCTCGTTCCTGTAGTCCGTCTCATCGTTGTTGCTGATGAGACCCACCACTGTTGTGTCGTCCGCAAACTTGATGAAGTGGTTGGAGCTGTACGATGGTGTGCAGTCGTGTGTTAGCAGGGTGAATAGAAGGGGGCTCAGCACACATCCTTGTGGGGCCCCTGTGTTCAATGTGATGGTGCTAGATGTGTTACTCCCGACCCGCACTGTCTGTGGTCTCCCGGTCAGGAAGTCTAGCAGCCAGTTACACATTGAGGTGTTCAGCCCCAGACTGTCCAGTTTAAGGATGAGCTGTTGGGGGATGATGGTGTTGAATGCCGAGCTGAAGTCGATGAACAGCATTCTAACATAGGAGTCCTTCGTGTCCAGATGTGTGAGAGCTGTGTGAAGGGCAGAGGAGATGGCATCGTCGGTTGAGCGATTAGGTCGGTATGCAAATTGGAAGGGATCCAGGGAGTCAGGGAGGACAGATGTGATGCTTTTCATGACTAGCCGTTCAAAGCACTTCATCAGGATGGGGGTGAGTGCTACTGGGCGATAGTCATTGAGGCATGCGGGCGTTGCCTTCTTTGGGACAGGGATGATGGTGGTGGCTTTGAAACAGGTGGGGACGATGGCCTGGCTCAGTGAGATGTTAAAGATGTCCGTGAAGACCGTTGCGAGTTCCCCTGCACAGTCCTTCATCACACGACCAGGTATCTTGTGGCATGGAGGCTGCACAGTTGCAGAGAGGAAAGCTCTACAAAGAGTGGTGAAGGTTGCACAGAAGTCTGTGGGAGTCAGTCTCCCCACCATCACAGACATCTACACCTCCAGATGCAGAAAAAGAGCCACCTGCATCATGAAAGACCTCACTCACCCAGCACACTCACTCTTTGCACCACTCCCCTCGGGACGGAGGTTGAGGAGCATCAAATGTAGAACCACTAGGCTGAGGAACAGCTTCTACCCTGAGGCTGTCAGACTCATGAATAAATAAATAATAAGAATAAACACTGCAAAATGTCACATCATGCTGATACTGATCTGTTTCTTGTTGCTGCGTTCATCTGTGACTATCTGCGTTCATCTGTGACCATCTGCTCATGTTCGTGCTGCTGTTTATAATGATGTTTTTCTACTACATTAGGGCTTAGTGTATTACTAGCTGATGTCTCTCTTAGTTAATCCTAGATGTTATTATTGTTTTTCTCTTGCATTTGTTGTTGGATGTAACTGGGACCCTGTGTACATAATCTCGTTTTCAACACATGTACTACATGCGGTGCAAATGACAATAAATTCTCTCTGACTCTCTGACTCTGACTCTCTGATGTTGTCAGGACCAGAGGCCTTCCGGGCGTTAATCTTGATGAATGATCGCCTTATCAGCACCTGGCCATCAGGAGAGGGGGGGAGTTTATGTGCTGGTGTGCTGTTACTTGCCTCGAACCGAGCAAAGAACTCATTCAGTTCATTCAGCGCAGAGGCTGAGCTGTCACAGGTCTGGGGGGGTGGTTTGTAGTTTGTGATGGTCTGTATTCCCTGCCACAGACTGCGTGTATCCCTGCTGTCCTTGAAACGGTGAGCTATTTTCCCAGAATACTGCTTCTTTGCCTTTCTGATGCCCCGGTCCAGGTTGTTTCTGGCTGCCCTCAGGCCCACCTGATCTCCCGCTTTGAAGGCAGCATTCCTGGCTCTCAGGAGTCTGTAAACCTCAGCTGTCAGCCATGGCTTCTGGTTAGCCCGAACAGTGATGGTTTTAAGGTTGGTTACATCATCAATGCACTTGGTGATGTATGAACATACAGTGTCTGAGTACTCCTGGAGACATGTGGTGTTGTTTGTGGTAGCAGCTTCTTTGAACATACTCCAATCTGTGGTGTCAAAACAGTCCTGGAGTGCCTCTGAAGACCCCTCTGGCCACACTCGTATCTGCTTGCGGACTGGTTTTGTGACTTTCACCAGTGGCCTGTATGCTGGCTTTAGCATAACACAGATATGGTCAGAAGCACCAATGTGGGGGAGGGGGATGGCTCTGTAGGAATTTTTCATGGTGGTGTAAACCTGGTCCAGGGTGTTGTTTCCTCTTGTTGCAAAGTTTATGTTTCTGTATGTTTTTCAAACATGTTGATTAAGATATTATTGTTTAAGACAGAAAATTAGATATTGTACCTTTGTGATACTTTGCAACATTCAAGTCATTCTCCTGTAGTTCACCTGGAAAACATAAAAAATTACTCATCTCCACGATCACGTTTCTTTAAAGATAATGTCACAATTTATGCTGCAGTCTTTGACAAAGGATCTATAACTTTAAATTAACCACGTCAATTTCTCAGGAAAAAAATGATATATTTTGAGAGTTCAGTGGAATTACCAATAAGAAAAATAAACTTTCAAAATTTAAGCTGTACTGAATATTTTAAAACACTGAATTAGACAGAAATAGATCAGTTTACACCAGTCATGATTGCAGAGCTAGCTGCAGTTAAAACACAACTAGCAATTTAACATGTTTAATTAACAAAAACTGGCGACATGAAGTATTAATGTTGATAAAATGGTACAGAACAGTTAGCTAACGCTTCACAAGAGCAAAAGAAAATTGTATTTTCATCAACTTACCGGAGAAAACACGTCAGAAACATCAAGAATGAACTACGTTTGATGATAGCAGCGCTGCTGTTTTGAACAGTTTAGAACGAATCGCCCCCTCCATGACCCACGTGACTTCCGCATTCCATTCTTACAATGGGACTCTATGGGAGTGTCGCAACTCTCTCTCTATATGGCTCTGGTTGAAGCCACTTACAGAGGTCAAGGTTGAGAGCTTCAGATCTTTTTGCACGATATTCCAGGAAACGGGAGCGGAGTTAAGAGCAATGCTACACATGAATGACCTCATCTCCTCGTTAGTATAGTGGTCAGTATCCCCGCCTGTCACGCGGGAGACCGGGGTTCAATTCCCCGACGGGGAGTGAGTTAAACCTTTTTTTCCCCCCACAGCAGTTTATTAAATCCAAGCCACAAAATACAGCGCTTCAATAGCTGGTTGCTCATTTACCAACATTGAGTATTTGCTTTTGCAAAGAAACTATTCATGAATTAAATGATACAACTTCAAAAGTCGTTGCACTGGTCGGGGCCTCCCACGGCAAGCGAGAATTCTACCACTGAACCGGTGGGCTGCATGTAAAACTGGACAGCGCCACAAGGTTGTAGTTGTCAAAAATATATTACATCTGTAGTGGTTTAGTACCACTAGGGGAAATGAATGGCAAAGGTTCAGGGTGACATCACTACAGAAGCATTGGTGGTTCAGTGGTAGAATTCTCGCCTGCCACGCGGGAGGCCCGGGTTCGATTCCCGGCCAATGCAACATCTTTTTATTTTCCCCCCTCCATTTCTAGGCAAAGTCTTAAAAATAGGAGCCTCGTGCTTCAGCTTGCAGGTCCAGTTTCAAGCTCTTAAATCAGAACCACTGATCTTGTCTGGCTGCTGGTGTTTCTCCTGACCTGAACTGAGACGTGCAGGTCCTGAATGTGTGTGTCCTGATGGCCGCTTGTTATTTAGAGGCTGACTGCTGCTCACAATAACAGCACGTCTTTGTTTCCAGTCTCGTGAATGTTTAGGCTCGAAGAAATAAAAATAAAACTGTCATACAGAGTTTATCCAGGAGATGGCGCTAATCTGCAGCTCCATATTTACACAGTGTGGAGTTTGACATTCATTCGTTTTTTGACATTCATTCATTTCCTTGTTTTAAAATATACTTAAAAATATATGTTTCTATTCTTTAATAGTTTTCTGTATCATAGTTATTGACTAAAGGTGCCAAACTGCAGGTTTCTTCCTGTTAGGACCAACAGAACATTTCTGTCTCTTTTATAAACGCAGATATGAGCAACTGGTTGTTTTTTAGATATTTGTTGTTTATATCATGTAAGCCTGCAGTGCATCACAGTGGAGCAGTGGTTGGGGCTGTTGCCTCTCAGCACAGGTTCTGTGTTGAGTTTGCATGTTGATTACATGCATGTGTGAGTTTTCTCCAGGTTCCCACCACAAACTAAACACATACGTGTTGGTTAATTGGTCACTCTAAATTTTCTCTAGGTGTGAGAGGGAATGGCTGTCTTTTTTTTTTTTAGGATTTTTATTGTCATTCGCATCACGTGTGTTACATTGAGGTGGAATGAAACTATGTCCACAGTGTCCCAGTTACATGGGGGTGATAAAAAAGGTGAACTCACTCCCCGTCGGGGAATTGAACCCCGGTCTCCCGCGTGACAGGCGGGGATACTCACCACTATACTAACGAGGAGTTGCCTTTCAAGAAATGGAGCATTTTTCTTGACTGGTTTTGACCGCACAATGTGTTAAGACGTGGTACATAAATCCTGATCTTAAAGGACATGACCCACCATGTTTTAAAGGACAACACCCACCATGACAGTAACAATTCACCATACTGTATTGGACAATTACTGTAATTTAATATGATGTCTATTTTCATTTTTGCATTTGGGCCAGGCGAGGGTTAAAAAAAACAAAAAAACAGTCCCGAATGAATCCGGAAACCCGGCCGAAGAGTGCCGAAGTGTGAAGTGACTTCAGTTACGTCTCCACCCAGAAGGCAGGAGTGAGTTTCCATGGAGGTTTATGAGAGTGGGAGTTAAAACTGCATATTTCCTGGTGCATTTGTGTGTACATATGGACCAGCGCTCTGTTTTTATTTATTATTTATTTTATAACACCGCTGCGGACCGTTGCTGCTCTCACTCCTCTGCCCAGAGGAGCGAGCCGCGCGTCTCTGGCTCCTCGTTCCGCTGGTCACCTTTGAAGTTCCGAATTCGTGCCGACTGAGGGCTCGGCTCCGTCTCAGCCTTGTTGCGGGGAGCAGAGCACGCGCGCAGAGCTCCGCTGCGCGGCTGCCTTTCTGTACTCCCGACCTGTCTGGTCACGGGGGGAGAGAATAAAAAGCCTATGCGGAAATTAATGAATTTGTCGCGATCAAGCGAATTAAACTAGTATGTCTACGTGGATGCTCGCTCAGAATATGATAGACATCAGTGAGCGACAGCAGGATTAATCAACAGGCAGCTTTAGGGAATATTTAAAAATGCTTCGCTTTTTTTTTTCCTCGCTCGGAGCAGCGGTCATGGAAGTTGATGAATGCTTATTATAACTCCGCCTGTAACTCCAAGGCGGTCACTTTCGTGATGTGAATGCCCATATATGGAGAGGAGCAGATTTTTCCCGGAGCTTCTGCTAAAATCTGCTATAAATCATGAAATAACACATTTAGCGTTATTTCTCTACAATATAAATAAACGCTCCTGTATTATTTTTAAATAAACTAATAAATATTAATGGCAATGCAATTTGAAAACATGGTGGGTGTTCTCCTTTAAATTTGCATCGCCATTAATATTTATTAGTTTATTTAAAAATAATACAGGAGCGTTTATTTATATTGTAGAGAAATAACGCTAAATGTGTTATTTCATGATTTACAGTATAGCAGATTTTAGCAGAAGCTCCGGGAAAAATCTGCCCCTCTCCATATATGGGCATTCACATCACTGAAGTAACCGCCTTGGAGTTACAGGCGGAGTTATAATAAGCATTCATCAACTTCCATGACCGTTGCTCTGAGAGAGGAAAAAAAAAGCAAAGCATTTTTAAATATTCCCTAAATCTGCCTGTTTATTAATCATCACATCACATCATATTCTGAGCGAGCATCCACGAAGACATACTAGTTTAATTCGCTTGATCGCGACAAATTCATTAATTTCCGCATCAGCTTTTTATTCTCTCCCCGTGACCAAACAAGTCGGGAGTACAGAAAGGCAGCCGCGCAGTGGAGCTCTGGGCGCGCGTGCTCCCCCGTGCTCCCCGCAACAAGGCTGGGACAGAGCCGAGCCCTGAGTCGGCACGAAGGAACTTCAAAGGTGACCAACGGAACGGGGAGCCAGGGAGAAGACGTGCGGCTCGCTCCTCTGGGCAGAGGAGTGAGAGCAGCAACAGTCCGCAGCGGTGTTATATCTTATTAAAAAGTTCTATAAAATAAATAAAAAATAAAAACAGAGCACTGGTCCAGCTGTACACACAAATGCACCAGGAAATATGCAGTTTTAACTCCCACTCTCATAAACCTCCATGGAAACTCACTCCTGCCTTCTGGGTGGAGACGTAACTGAAGTCACTTCACACTTCGGCACTCTTCGGCCGGGTTTCCGGATTCATTCGGGACTCTTTTTTTTTTTTTTTTTTTAACCCTCGCCTGGCCCAAATGCAAAAATGAAAATAGACATCATATTAAACTACAGTAATTGTCCAATATGGTGAATTGTTACTGTCATGGTGGGTGTTGTCCTTTAAAGGTCCACTGACATCATCTTACAAATTTGCATGAAATGATAGAAGATATATATATATATTATCATTCCACTATGTTCTTTTTTGAAAACAAAATGATAAATTAATGAAAATTCCTTCCAAACTGAGTCTGAAATGAAAAACTGCTTTTCTCTCTGAAAAATCAGACTACAAGCGAATGCAACATTTGTGACGTAGGAAGGAGAACGTCTTTAGAACGCCCCATATAAATATTCATGGCGAACAAGAAATAAAACAACAAAATTATCAATCTAAGTTAAAGCTCCACTGACATCATCTTTTAACTTTCCATAAAATGGCACAACATATATATATATTAAGATTGACCTCTGATCGTTTTTGCTAAAACAATGTTAAATTAATTAAAATTCCTCTCAAAAATAGTGTAAAATTAGCGCCTTTTTTTACATGATAAATACTATTTTCCCGTCGCGCGATTATGACGTCAGACACAGACGAAGATGCAAACGCATCCGTCCGATTTAGCCATTTATAACTTTATGTTTCAGAGAAGCCAAAGTTATTTCGAGTAAACAGCAGGTTATAATTTTTTTTCAGTTCTTGGCATAAACCAACACAGACATGTTCCCGTTTTTAGTGTTTTACATGCTTTATATGATGCGAAGCCACGGAGCTCCCAGGCGGGAGCTGAAACAGCTGCCGTAATCAGTGCGCACAACCCGGCATGAAAAAGAAAAACACACCGCTGGCTGAAGCCCTGAGCTCGATGGAATGTCCGGCGTAAAACTAACTTGACCGCGGTTTAATGTGACGCAGATGTGTTTATATAGCTCTGCTCTGCAAACATTGAACGTTGTTGTCTTGCGGTGTTGAGTGTAAAATATTTCCGTGACACAACGCACATGTTACGATGAAAAGTCGGCTAGCTGCTAGCATGCACTCACCAGTGTTGTCCGAATCGATCTTGCCACAGGAACAAGCGTCCAAGCTCCATGTAAACAATCCATCTTGCAACAGGAACAAGCGTCCAGCTCCATGTAAACAATCCATCTTGCGAAAGAAACAAGCGTCCAGCTCCATGTAAACAATCCATCTTGCGAAAGAAACAAGCGTCCAGCTCCATGTAAACAATCCATGAACAAACGACCCGCTCTTTCCAAACGATGTCAAAACAAACCCAACAGAGTACTCAGTCAGCCCCTCACGCTTGTAGCTGCCTGCAAACTATGAACTGGATTTCCTGAATGTGAGGCGGGTCTTGTTACTCTGGGTTCATGAGACAAGCCTCCGTTCAGGAAATCCATTCCATAGTTTGAAGCCAACGTGCATCATGGGTTGGATCGATACGTAAACAAGGCTGGTATCGGTATGTGCCATGAGCATTGGTTCCGCTTCTGCTCGGAGGGCGGGCCAGGGTCCATCTTACACGGGCACGGGCCCGTGAGCAGTAGAACCGCCACAGACTTTGGCTTCTCTGAAGACAAACCGCTAAAATATGACGTTTTAAATGGCTAAATTGGACGGATGCCTTTGCATCTTCGTCCATTGTATCAATGTGCGCAGTTGACGGAGTCTGTGTGTGACGTCATAATCGCGCGACGGGAAAATCCATATTTATCATGTGAAAAATAGGCGCTAATTTTAAACTATTTTTGAGAGGAATTTTAATTAATTTAACATTGTTTTGGCAAAAACGATCAGAGGTCAATCTTAATATATATATATGTTGTGCCATTTTATGGAAAGTCAAAAGATGATGTCAGTGGAGCTTTAAGATTTGAGCTATTTGTCTTCAGTTTTGGAAGTAAGAAGTTAGATGAGCAGAAACAGCAGGTTCTAATTTAGGTCTGCACCCGTATGTATTTGACTCTTACCTGTTCAGGAAACAGGGAGCTCAGTCCGAGGGGGGGCAGCTTTATTTATTCCATTTTTGACGAAGGTCTTACATCTTTTGGGAAAGTGAAAAGGCTCACTTGTTCACTGATGATATTAGAACACCCAAAGGCGACACACCGAACCGGCATTTTTTAAGTTTTACAAAAAAAAAGGCGATCTGGCTGAGAATGAATATGCGTTAATGGCAGACGAAGACTGAAGGTCCTGCTTCCTACGTCACAAATGTTGCATTCGCTTGTAGTCGGAATTTTCAGAGAGAAAAGCTGTTTTTAATTTTAGACTCAGTTTGGAAGGAATTTTCATTATTTTATCATTTTGTTTGCAAAAACGAACATAGTTGAATGATAAAAAATATATACCTTGTATCATTTCATGCAAATTTGTAAGATGATGTCAGTGGACCTTTAACATCTGTAACATCCATTTTTACTTCCTTAAACACAACATACTGCCTGTGACATCACGTCTTCTGTGCATGAGGGAGAACTGTGACTGGTTCATTTGGAGAACTCCGTCCAACTTATCTCCCTGACCCTAATGGACAGAACCTTTGATGGACATTACCGTATTTTCCAGCCTATAAGTCGCAGGTTTTTTAAAACTGATTTTCATGTCCTGTGACTTGTGGGGCAAAGCGACATATTTATGGATTTTTCCCCATATTTTTAGACCAATTTTTGGCTGAGATATGACAGTTTTCATTCATTCTGACAAACAAAAATGGAGCAGTACCACTTTCGGCCGCTAGGGTCCACCGACCGTTCCCAACTCGTGTCTGACAGCAGACTCATCTGGTCGGACTCACTCTGCCGCAGCATGGCCTCCAGCTCTCTGGAGCTCTGAACTATTGTTACCTTGTTAGCAAAATAGCTCATGAACCACACGACAGATTTTGACGAAACTTACAGAAAGTAATCACTGGATGGACATTTACAATGAGTTAGCTTTAGGAGATTCTAAAAAAAGCTAAGTCTGGTCCTCTGGACATTCAAAAAACAAAAAAAAAAAACAAAGCAAAAAAATTGTAGAAACGTTTCGTCTTTCGTCCGAAAGACTTCCTCAGTCTGAGAAGCTGTGTTCAGCTCAGTCTTATAAATAGCACCCTCTCACAGTGGATCAACCAGTTGGCTGATGACAGCCGAAACCAGCTGCTCACATGATCAAGGAGGACCATCAGCCTAACGATGGATCGTTAGCACCCTGATGGTTGTTTGCTATTCACAGAGGGCTGAGTGATACTAGCAATAACAGCATTGTAAGAGGGGGACAGTTGAACCCGGAGGCCTCCACCTCTGTTTAATGATGGGCGGTTTCCTTTCACTAAGATGGCCAAAAGCGTTTAAGCGTGAACCTGGATTATTGAGCATGCATCAGGGTAGCTTTAGGAGATGTTTGAGCGACAATTCCATTTATTTATAATTTATATTCGCAGCGCGTGACCGTTTGGAAAACGTCAAAGCGAAACAATTTAAATCCAGCTGATTTGACCATTACGTGAATTTATTAAGGAAAAGTTAAGTTCAGAAACACTTTTGCTATAATGTCAGCAAACAATATTTTGAAGTGTTTATCTTGCTAAATTTTAAAGAAAATGCAGCGGTCCCACCCGTGCAGGTGCACGTAGCGTAACTAATTTTTAAATCCAGCTGATCGTGCATTTATTAAGGAAAAGTTAAGCTCAGAAACACTTTTACTATAGTTAATACGTATTGTTAAATTTGAAAGAAATTAAGCGTATCCGCTCGCGCAGCACGCGAAATAGCGAAACTATTTTTTTAATTCAGCTTATTTGACCATTACGTGCATTTATTAAGGAAAAGTTCAGCTCAGACACATCTTTGCTATAATTTTCAGCAAACAAATAATTGTTTTTACCGTGCTAATTCTCCAGCTCCCCGAGCGCTTTCTGGCTGCTCACTGCACCACCTGGTGGTGGTTGGGTTAAATGCAGAGACGAATTTCGTCTGTGTATGGGAAACATACACAGATGACAGACAAACACATCATCATCATTAAAGTCCTTCCGTGCACGCTCCTGTGGCCGCCATTCTCAGCCAGTCCATTTTGGGCAAAACACGGCCCACATTTCCGTGTTGTCCACGGTGACGCGTAACATATGCAACGCGTCAGCGGTGACGCATAATACTGTAGATGCGACTTATGGGGGCGAAGCGACATATTTATGGATTTTTCCATTATATTGGACATATTGGACTAAAGCGACTAATGGGGCGGAGCAACTTAACGGCCGGAAAATACGGCATATATATTTTCCTGCCACACCATAGATGTGTGGGCTGCATTAACCTTTCTAAATAAAGCATGAATGAACGAATGGATATAAAACTGGACAGTGCCACAAGGGTGTAGCGGTCAAAAACACATATTCACAATGGTTTACCATAGAAAGAATTGGAAAACTTTGATTGTATCAGCATTGGTGGTTCAGTGGTAGAATTCTTGCCTGCCGCGCGGCAGGCCTGGGTTCGATTCCCGGCCAATGTAATAATTTTCTTATTTTTTATTTTTTTAGCTCACACACTGAAACAGGTGTTTGTAAAGGGTTCAGTCACAATGTTTTTATTCTTCCTGTCTCTTCTGTAACTTTTAGAAGAAAACAAAACACGTAGTACAGGCTTTGTCCAGTAGATAGCGTCACACAAGAATGAGAATGTGAACATGAAACAAAAACATTAGTTTTTTTTTCTTCTTTTTTTTTTAAGGATAGTCAACATTCATTAACATTTCTGTATATAAACAGTTGAGTTCTGATGAGAATTCGGTGCGTGTTTCAAACAGCTGAGACGTCACCTTAGTCAAAAAGATTTATTTGACTCAGGAGTTACAGATAATCAGAGAAATACATGAACATGTTCAGATATATGCATGTAGGAGCATTTCAACGAACAAACCTGATCAAATGTGATCTCCCAGCAAATGCTCGGGGGTGTGTGTGTTGTTTCTGGCTTTTATTGAGTTCAGACGGCCAGCTATCCTGATTGGTTTAAGTTTGTGAGTGGTAGTTAAGCTAACCACTCCTAGTGTAGAGTCTAGGTTACTATGGGTACAGAGTTTTATTCCGTCCCTCAAGGCCATTTGTGGCAGCATTCCTAATGCTGCGTTCCAGTTACCTCGTATTGTGGGAATTTCCCAGTTCCCAGTGGTAGATTGAAACCGGAACGCCCGCTCTAGTGGTAAACTCCCACTCGTAAAGTGGGAGAATTTTTTCTGCTCCCAGTTTCCATTTCAAAATGGCGGATACTCGCGTCTTCAGTAAGTCAACACCTAAACTTTTACTAAAATAACAGTTCTAAAATGTTGTTGCGTGTATTTAATCACACAGTGAAGTGAAGACGTTTGTTTTTGTTTTCTTAGCTGTAAAGCAAGTTTTCCTTTTTTCCCAACGATTCACATTAAAGAATTAGAGAAAAATATATATTAAATCAATTACCTTCGGCGATCATCATCCTCCTCTGACATGTTCTGTGTCAGGTGTGCATATCTGGTTAGTAATTTATTATATTCGGAAACAGCAACAAAAACAAAGCGTGCGTCCATCTTGATTTTCCACTGGGAGAACCGGAACGTGTTTTCAAGTGGTAGCTTGGGAAATGACGTCACTACCACTTCCCAGTTTCCAGAATACGAGGCAACTGGAACGCAGCATAAGCTACTGATGAGGAAAGTTTTATGACACTAGTGCACATCTGACATCAGGTCTTTTGTTCATGCATTGCATAAAGTGTTAGTCTTACTATATTGGTATAAAATAATTAGTGTGTTAGGACTGCTAAAAGACTAATTAATCACTATTAATTATTAACTATCTCGTGTGTGTGTGTGTGTGTTTTAATCAATGTGTAATCAATATTCAAACTTTGTTGAAGTCAAGTCACCCTGCTCCCACCTGCTGGTATCTCTCTGCAGGGAAGAAGCAAATGAAGAGTTTTATTTAGCAGAGTTTTACTTGATGAATAATCAAAACTATTAAATCTAAATTGTGAACTTTAAAGTGTAATATTCAGAAATGTGATAATGTACAGTACTCTGCTAATCTAAGATTATACCTTTATATATGAAATATTAAGCAATGTGATTATGTGCTCATCTAATCTACAGTGATGCTCAGAAATGTGAAATAACGACAGTACGTACACACAATTTGAATAAACTGATCAGACAGTGACATTTCTAAAGCATAAAAAAGACTTGTGAAAAGTATAAAACATTTGTAAATGGTATAAAGTTGTCAGATTCTTCAAAACACACCAGAATGAGGTCAATAGATAAGTTTCAATCAGAACACTCGTGCACTAAACAAATACACTTTGATATAGCACTTTGAGATTTTCACTAATGAAAAGTGTGTTATAAATTGAATTCATTATTATTATTATTATTATTATTAAATACAACAGTCTGTAAAAGAAAACGTAAACACACTAAACAAACATAAAATCACACTGCATATGTTGCACAGTTAAAATTGTATAATTTTATGAATGATCTCTCTGTAAAATTTGAAGTTTTTAAAAATTAAATCGTCTCACACTGACATACCCTTGTAGTTTATTCCATT
Organism: Garcialebias charrua; assembly: GCA_038048925.1. NCBI lineage: Eukaryota > Metazoa > Chordata > Actinopteri > Cyprinodontiformes > Rivulidae > Garcialebias > Garcialebias charrua. Next base: position 43,055 of record JBBPBX010005231.1, on the reverse strand, counting down.
AATGCTGTTGCTGACGTTACCTTCCACTCCTGTCCACTTTTGATAAATCTCTTGTTCAAGGTGTTATTTTAAATTATTCCAAGCACAAATGACCCTTCAGGGACAAACGGCATGAAGGAAGTGGAAGCTGAAATACTGGTGACACATTTCACCTGATTCGATGACCTTCATGTCAGGATGAACAACAAACGATAATTATTCTTGATGTTTGTAGCGGTTGGTGACGTTTGGAGGAGCGAACGCTCAGAAGAAGCCTCTGGTTCTCAGACACCACGACGAGAGAGCGCTGCGTTTGAGAGACGCCACAGTGAGTTTTTATCATGAATATTTTATGCCGTTATTTCTATTATTACAGTCAAGATAAAAAGTAGAAACACCCTCCAACGTCTTATGATTAGTTTGGTCGATGAATCCGTCAAATTTGATTCCAGGTTGTCAATAATTTTTTCATTCCATCTCTGCTTGCTGTCCATGTTTAAACTCACCTGCTTTAGTCTGCCCACCTGGGAGTGTGTCCCTGATTATGTGAAAATAATATAGTAATCATTCCACCTGATTCTTTTTTGACTGACCTTTTATAACTCTGTGTATGAAGTGTCAACAATAAAGAAGCTACTGTGGCTGCCCATCAGTCCAGGAAGGGTTATAAATCCATTTACAAACTATTCATTTAAATTATCCAGGATCCAAAATGTCTGCCGCTATGTACCGTATTTTCCGTCGCACCGCCCTGTAAGTCGCATCAGTCCAAAAATGTCTACTAAAGTGGAAAAATCCAATTTGTCGCATCCATTATGGGTCACCGCTGACGACCTGAGAATGTGGGCCAGTATTGTACCAAAAATCGATTGGCTGACGAATGGCAGCCGCGGGGGGCGTGCACGGGAGGACTAACAAGAATTTAACAAGATTAGCACTTAAAAACAATTATTTGTTTGCTCGAAATTACATTAAAGGTGTGTCTCGGTCTAACTTTTGCTTAAAAAATGCACTTTGACAGTCAAATCAGCTGCATTTTCAAAAAAAAAGTTGCTCCGGGAGGAGGAATGTTGCGCATTTCTTCAAAATTTAACAAGATAAGCACCTGATTAAGTTATTTAACAGTCAAAAATGGTGTACCACAAGGCTCAGTCTTAGGACCCACCCTCTTTACAATCTACCCATAAATGTTTGTTAAAAAAAAAGTGACAATATATTTTTACTGTCCACCTACAAAATAATAAACAAACCCCAGCAGTAATTTCTGTTCTTCACACAAAGGAACAGCTACATCGGGGTTTGACCCCTCGACCCTTCTGTCTCGGAGCTGTGTAACAAAGCCACTGCACTCAGCTCCCAGCTACATGTTATGGACTTGGTCGTTCAACATGTGTGTGTTCATGCGCATACGCTCCATCTTTTGTGCAGGCGCTTCATGGTTTCAGTCCAGCAGAGGTAGAGCTGTCCATGATGAGGTCCTCGCCGCTTTGGGAGCTCATTGAGTCGGTGGCTGAGCGGAGGAACAGGCCCTCCTGCTGGATGGCCGTCAAACAGCAGCTGCAGCACTTCTGCACAGAAGGTCAGAAACTCTGGAAAACACACCGTGTCCGCTCTCGACCGTTCAACTCCCAACAGTAAAGATGTGGCTGTGGTTTTGTCGTTAGTGACGAGAGTTCAAATGTCCCACAGAGACGGTCTCGTGGTCGGACGTGGAGCGCCTGCTGGACCAGAGCGTGTTTGAGGCCATGACGCTGAGCGCTCTGGACGAGCGTGGCGTGTTTGTGAATGACGCCGGCCGTCAGGGGTCACTGGAAGCAGCACGGTGCACACTGAACGTGGTCCCCTGGGACGATCCTTTATCCTACGCTGAACATCAGCTTCACGAGCTGCAGGCCAAAGGTGTGCGAGCTCACTGGTTCAGTCTGCTCCACCGGCTTCTCCGTCCAGCTCACTGACCAATGTTGACCTCTCTCTCCCTCTGAAGGTCCCACATTTCTCACCGAAGACCCCGGCAACACTGAGGTACTGGCTGATCGAACTGTACCTGCTCGTACTTTGTGTTACTGAACAAAACACACAAATACTTACGAAGCATTCACACTGTGGTCCATTATTCTTCTCTACGTTTTTTCAGCATCTTTCTCGTTCCACAATGTTTGTGCTGTTTCAACAAATCAATATCAAAACATTCAGCACTTTCAGAACAATCCTGTTATGACTTTTGGTATTTGTGCAACTTTAGCTTTTTGAGATATTTAGCTTTTTCTGCCACTTTTTTCCTCAGAGAAAATGAATTTAGCTCATTTTACATACTTCAGCTCTTTAGATGTGTTTACAACCTTTTATTCTGCTTCAGCTACTTTCAGCTTTCTTGTGAACATTTTAACATTTTTTCAGTTACTTTGATCTGATTTTAGCTGTTTTGTGATCCTTTAAGATTTGTTCTGCTAACTACATATTTGTGCTTCTTCTAACTTCTTTTTGATAATGTCAGCTTGTTATGTTTATTTCAGTTTATTTATGCACATTTCAGCTATTTAGCAGTTTTTATGCTAATTTTAGCTTTTTTTGGCAGGGGGGCGGCTACTATCATATTTTTGGCACCCATTTTAACTTTTTTCAGCTTAATTCAGCAAAAATGTGCCCTCTCCACATTCTTCTGGTAATTTAAGCTTCTTTCTGCCTTTTAGCTACTATTCAGCTGTTTTATTTTTGTTTGTATCTTTTTGCAAATGTCAACTTTTTTCAGATAATTTCCACTTTTTTGTGCTCATTTCTGCTTCTTTTAGCCAGATTGGGCGAACATGTTCTTTCTGCTTTCTTTGGCTAATTCAAGCTTGTTCTACCTTTTCAGCTACCTTTTTAGCATTTTTCCGCTATTTTCAACTTTTCAGATAAATTCACATTTTTCATTGTAATTTCTGCTACTTTCAGCCTAATTAACTTATTTCTGCAAATTCAGGCTTGATAGTTTCCTTTTTTGTGCTCATTTCTGCTTCTTTCAGACTAATTGGGCAAACATGTTTTTTTCTGATTTCATCTGCTGATTTAAACTTGTTCTACCTTTTCAGCTCACTTTTTAGAATATCTTAGCTAATTTCAGCTGTTTTCATATAAATTCAAGTTTTTCATGGTAATTTATGCCACTTTCAACTTAAATTATTTTTGCTAATTTCAACCTGTTTTGCTCCTTTCAGCTTATTTCTGCTAGTTTCAGTCATTTCAGCTACTATTTAGCTGCTTTATTCTTATTTTAGCTTTTTCAGCTAATTCCACATTTTTTGCTCTCATTTAAACTTCTGTGTTCTTTCTGCTTTCTCCTGCTGATTTACACTTGTTCTACATTTCAGCTACGTTGCAGCATGTTTATTTTTAGCTAATTTCAGCTGTTTTTCAGCAAGTTCTTCTGCAATAATCATTCACACGGCATTTTTGCAGGAAATGCAGTTTCTCTTGTTGTGATTGTCTTGCGCATAAATGTTGCCTATTGTTGTTTTTGTTTGTTTGTTTTCAGTTCGTTCAGGAAGTTATCACCCAGCTGGATCTGTCTGAGTTGCAGCGCTGCAGACAGAGGTCTTTGTTTGACTGGCACTACACTGAACGTCACAGCGCCGCTGTTTTCCCACAGGTCGGCCTTTTTCACCGCTTCTCTCTTTGAGATATTGGGCCACAACAGTTCTTCAAATATCCCCCTCAACAAATTTTTACCAGCTGCTTCTCTTAGATCTGAGTCAGGGGCTGGTCCTGGAGGGCCACCATCCTGCATGTTCTCTGCTCCAACACCCCTGATTTGAATCAACGAGTGATTAACATGAGAACATGAAGAGGAATTCAACCATTGGAGCAGAGAAACAAGTCAAACATGCAGGATAGTCACTCTCAAGGGCCAGACTTGGACACCCTCTGAGCTACAGTATTTTTCAGCCTATAAGTCATGATTTTTTTCTTTTTCTTTTTTGCACAATTTGCATGCCCTGCGACTTATAGGCCGAAGCGACGTATTTATGGACTTTCCCCCCATCTTTATGTGGATATGACGGTTTTCATTCATTCTGACAGAAAAAAATCGAACAGTACCATTTTCAGCCACTAGATGGCAGCAGAGTAGTAGTAGCAGTAAGGCATGCCATTGTATCTTGAAGTGGCTATAATGACAAATTCAAAAAAGTTCAAGACAAAATCAACTGGACTTTATTTATTATACTTTGTTGTTTTTGTCTTGAACTTTTTTAAATTTACCATCTCCTGAATGACTGAGAATCTTCACCAGCTATTAATGACTCAATCGGCCTGCCATAGCCTGCCACCTTTGTTCTGCTCTCTGTTTGGAGCAACCGTCACACCAGCTGCACCGCCCCGGCGAAAAGCAGCTAATTTGACCATTAAAGTGCATTTGTTAAAGTAAAAGTTCAACTGAGACACACCTTTGCTATAAAGTCGAGCGAACAAATAATTGTTTTAGATGCTTTTCTTGTTAAATTTCAAAGAAACGAGCAGCGTTCCTCCTTCCTTTTTTCCCCTCTCTCTGTGCTCCCGGAGCACCAAGGCAGCGAATACTTTAGAAATACAGCTGACTTGACCGTTAAAGTCCTTTTATTAAGCAAATGTTAGACTGAGACACACTTTTACTAGGGCTGAACGATTTTGGAAAATAATCTAATTGCGATTTTTTTTCTATAAATTGCGATTGCTATTTAAAATGCGATTACTTTTACTGGTTCTGTATTAATTCATATCACTAACGACACAACTGTTTTTTTAAAAAAATCAGATAATTAATGCGCTTTTTCACGCAGAACGTTAGCTTGCTGAGCTAGCTGCTAACAGAGCACCGTCAAAACAGACCCGGTCACATGACCAGCTCGCGCTTTGTTTATCTCCCGCTGTCTCTGTGTCTCAGCGTCTAAGCTCAGATACACGTTTAAATGAGCTAACTTACCTGAATTTATAACTTTTATGACTTCTGTCGAGCCTGAAGCAACAGTGTTGGAGCGCACGGTGTCCCCCATCCCTCCTGCTCTGTTTTGCTCGCTCAGCTGAGCTCCTGCTGCTCGGCGCGGCTGACTACCAAGTCACGTGACCAGCTCGCGCTCTGTTTACACGTTTAAATGAGCTAACTTACCTGAATTTATAACTTTTATGACTTCTGTCGAGCCTGAAGCAACTGTGTTGGAGCGCACGGTGTCCCCCATCCCTCCTGCTCTGTTTTGCTCCGCTCAGAGCTGCGCGCGGCCAGACCGGCTCACTACCAAGTCACGTGACCAGTCAAATCGCAGCCCGTGCGATTAGTGAATCGCGTTTTAACATATTGCGAGATATTCGCAAATGCGATTAATCGTGCAGCCTTAACTTTTACTATAAAGTCGAGCAAACAAGTACCATATTTTCTGCCTGACAAGTCTCACCTCTCTATAAGTCACTTTGTCCAATTACTGGCAATAAATTGGAAAAATCCATAAACGTGTCGCACCTCTATTTAAGTTGCATCTATTATGCGTCACCGCGACGCGTCACCGCGTCATTTGCCCTGTTGAAAACGGCGGCCACAGGAACGCGCGAGCACGGAAGGACTTTACAAGATTAACACGGTAAAAACAATTATTTGTTTGCTGAAAATTATAGCAAAGATGTGTATTAGCTGGACTTTTCCTTAATAAATGAACGCAATTGTCAAATCTACTGGATTTTAAAAAGTAGTTTCGCTACGTGCACGCGCACGGGTGGGACCGCAGCATTTTCTGTAAAATTTAGCAAAATAAACGCTTAAAAAAATATATTTCTTAGCCGACATTATAGCACAAGGGTTCCTGAGCTTAACCGTTCCTTAATAAATTCACGAAATGGTCAAATCAGCTGGATTTAAATTGTTTCGCTTTGACTTCTTCCAAACCGTCGCGTGCGCTGCGAAAATAAATTATAAATAATTCGAATTTTATCTCAAACATCTCATAAAGCTAATCAGTTGTAAATGTCCATACAGTGATTACTTTCTGTAAGTTTCATCAAAATCTGTCCTGTGGTTCTTGACTTATTTTGCTAACAAACACAGCTAACAGTTTATACCTCCAGAGCAGGAGGCCGGACAGCGACAGAGTGTGTCCGACCAGAGGAGGCTGCCTTCGAACACATGAGATGGGAACGGTCGGTGTACCCTAGCGGCCGAAAGTGGTACTGCACCATTTTTTGCCAAAAGGAAAAACTGTCATATTTGAGCCAAAAAATGGTCTAAAAATATGGGGGAAAAATCCATAAACAGGTCTCACCTCTCTATTAGTCGCAGGGCATGCAAATTAGGCAAAAAGGTGCGACTTATAGACCGGAAAATACGGTAACTGTTTTTAGGTGTTTATCATTACCTGTCCACAGAACCCCACTTCTACTCAGCTGTACTATCTCTTTAAATCAGCTCATAGACGTACAAAAACATCATTTTTACTTGTTAAAGATTACTTTTGTTGTGTTCAGGTCCTGATGGCGGCGTCGGAGGAGTACCGCTGTTTGGACACCTTTAGAGGAAGCCATAAAAACATCTTGTATGTTTTTTGCCACAATCCCATGAGTTCTCATCGCCGGTCCAAAGAGTTCTGGGACGTGGCTCTTCACACTGACGTCAGGTTCAGGTCAGTCTTTACACCGTTAAGCCACGTCGGAGTGATTTCTCACCTCGGACTGGAAACCGTAATTACTTTGTTTTTCCTAGACACTACCTGGAGCATGTGGCTGACTCCATCTCAGACTGGACCAAAGAGGAGGAGCTGAAAAGAGAGGCGACGCTGCTCAGAACCCAGAGCCCTGCGGCTGAGCCTCCACACGGTGCTGCCTTGTAGTCGTAGCGTCTCAGTTTTACTGGACGTTGTAGTCCTACGCACTCTTTGAGCTTTAGATCCTTTCGCAGCTCGTGGTTTTGGAAAAGTAAAGGTTCATGTCAAACAAAAGCAGCTACATGTAAATGCTTGTTTGATTGCTGACTCAGCACGTTGTCGAGCGAAGTAGGATTTAGTTGTTTCTAACTACCGTAGTTTTCCAAACGCAACAAAATTATTATTTTTTAGCCTCGTCATGAACGCGTTCTTTGTTTTGTTCATTGTTTAGAAGCAGTGGAGGAGAAAACGCTGGAACCGATCATCAGAAAAGACTCGATCAAAGTCTGTATCAATCAACTCATTTCACCAAACACACACACATTTATTATTACCTCCCGCCACGGCAGCTTAAGATTAAAAATAAATCTCCTATGTGCCACTTTTAGCCTTTTCAAAGTTCTAAGTCTGTGTAAAGTGAGTACAAGCACATCTCTCACTGCCTTACAGGCCGAAGTTTTAAACAAATATTTTGAATGGCCTGTTAGTGCTTGGAGTACATGATGGGAATGATTCTCAGCTACTACCACGCTGAACTTTAGCTCAAAGCTTGTTAAACTGACTGAGTTATAGCCGATTTTGTGGCAGCTTTGACTCCAAGATTTGTAGATACCGGTATACACATCTATGATCTAATAATAATAATCATTTCTGGTCCCTGACATATTTTACTAACAGACAAACACAATCACAGACAGTTACATTATCGCCTGCATTTTATGGCTGCAGAAAATAAAGACACCTCTCGATCAAACGTTTAATTTGTCGTGGAGATGAAAGACTACAGTTTACACTCAGTCGGAGTTAAATGTTGAAATACAAGTCTCGTTTCAAAAATATCTTTTTGTGCTCCTCCGCTTCTTTCTGCCAACTACAACATTTTTATGCTTCTTCTAACTTCTTTCTGCTCATGCCAGCTTGTTATGCTCCTTTCAGTTTATTTCTGCAAGTTTCAGCTTTTTCTATTATTTCAGCCACTATATAGCTGTTTTTATGCTAATTGAAGTCTTTTCAGCTAATTCCATATTTTTTGCTCTCATTTCAACATTTTTCAGCCTCATTCAGCAGAAATGTATTTTCTCCACTTCTTGTAATTTCAGCTTCTTTCTGCCTTTTTCAGCTGTTTTTGGCTAATTTCATCTTTTTGTTTTGTTTTGTTTTTTCAGATTATTTCCACTTTTTTGTAATAATTTCTGATTCTTTCAGCAAATGTTGTTATGTTTTCTTCTGCTAATTTAAGTTTGTTTTACCCTTTCAGCTTCATTTTTTAAGTTTTTTTGCTAATTTCAGCTGTTTTCAGATAAATTCAAGTTTTTCTCTGCTACTTTCAGCCTAATTAGCTTCTTTCTTCTAATTTGAGCTTGTTACACTCCTTTCAGCTTTTTTCTGCCAATTTCAGTATTTTCTTCTATTTCAGCTATTATTTAGCAGATTTTTTGCTAAGTGTAGCTTTTCAGCTAATTCCAAATTTTTAGCTCATTTCAGCTCCTTCCACTTATTTCATATAGTTTTAGCTTCTTTCTACCTTTTCATTTGCTTTCAACTATTTTTTTCTTTCTAATTTCAGTTTTTTTTAGCTCATTTCCTAATTTTTGTGCTAATTTCTTCTTATAAAAAATTGATCTTTCTGCTTTCTTCTGCTAACTTAGGCTTGTTCTTCCATTTCAGCTACATTTCAGCATGTTTTTAGCTAATTTCAGCTGTTTTCAAGCTAATAGCATTCACACTGCATTTTCGCAGGAAATGTAATTTTTCTATTTACAATTATTTTAACTTGTTTCATACTTGGCATATGTCCAGAGTCATGATAACAGGAGTTTAAGGTTTAATCCTTTAACATAAAAATGCATTATCATGTCGCAGCATTTCAAATTCTGAAATTTAAGCACCCCTTCGTTATTTCCCTCTTTTGATTTTTGGCGTTGACGTCGTTTCAGGCCTGGAAGTTGGAGCAGGAGCGAGCGAAGGAAGAGGAGACGACGAAAAGATCAAAGAAGGAGAACACGCCTCGAGCCAAGCAGCAGAAAGAGGCGACGGACGAGAAGAAAAGTAAAACTTTGTCCGAGGGCAAGAAGAACAGAGCAGAAACAGCCGCCAGCATGGTCCTCGCAGGGGCCAAGACTCCAGCAGCCCCCACGGAGAGGAGCAGCGAAGGACCTCGACTCAAAGAGGAACCTGAGAAAGTGAGGAGGCGCACATACAACCACCAGTTGTATGAATCACTGCTGGTCTGAAGGTGTGTGTGTGTGTGTTCAGAGATTCACCGGCTACAGCATGAACGGACAGCTGATCCGTGTGTCAGGCCGGGTCCAGAACCTTTACCCCTCAGACGGAGGACAAATCACCGTGGAGAATATTGACTTTGTTGAAGGTACGGTTGCAAAAAACAACCATAAACATAAACATCCATCCATTTTCTGGTACTTATCAGAGTTTGGGTCGTGGAGGGGACTGGTTTAGGTCCATCCCTCTCCACAGCGCCACTCCAAGGCGTTCCCTTGTTTATCACGAGGGATAGACGCCCTGCGATAAGTGAAAACAGTAGTTCAAGTTCAAACACATTAAACTTTATATTAAGGCTTTATAAACCCTTCCCACGCTCTTGGAATGTTCTAAATTCTTAAATCAACATTATTTTAACAACATATGTTACAAAATTTTACGTACCAGCTCTGCAGAACAGCATCAGCTCTGGTTCTGGTCCAACTCTGTTCTATTCTGACTCTGTTTGTTTCTGCAGACCTGTCCTGCAGCGATGAAGTCCACAAATCAGTCCTCTAAACTCTTAAACCTTTTAATTTTAACAACATACAGTACTTATATGTAAATTAGCTACTAAATTTATACTTGCCAGGCTCTGCCGTACAGGAGCGGCTCGGTTCCGGTCCGACCCGATAGATGAAAAAAGTTCCGTACAGCATGACTGAAGCCCACCGCTCCATCCAGCTTGATGTGCGCGTACCTCTGGTCCGGTCCAGACCAGCACCGTGCAACCAGAACCTGACTGAACCCTGCAGCCGTCTGTCGTCTGCAGCTCCCAGGATCCGGGTCACACTGATTCTGGATCAGCTGCAGCCCAACTGCTCAGCAGTGAAGATACAACTTGAAGGACGAGTTCAGCTTCAGGATTATTTGAGACTTTCCTGCCGGTCCTGTGAGCAGCATGACTTACAGAACTTCTGACTTTGCTGAAAAACGTTCCCTCCATTTGCAGAAATCAGCGGTTGAAAGAGCAGTGTTGACTTCCGGGAAGTGAACTAAAGGCTTCTGGGTAACATACCGTATTTGTCGGTCTATAACACGCAGTTTTTTTTACTCATTTGAATGTCCTGCGTGTTATTTATGGATTTTTCCCATATTTTTAGACCAATTTTTGGCTCTGATGCGCCGTTTTTCATTTTGGGCAAAAAAATGGTGCAGTACCACTTTTGTCCGCTAGGGAGACACTTCCAGACCGTTTCTAGCTCATGTGTCAGAAAAAGCCTCCTCTGGTCGGACTGACTCTGTCGCTGCCCGCCCCCTGCTCTGGATGTAGCTGCATTTAGCTGTGAGGTTCGCTGTTTTTTTTATACCGTAACTCATAAACCACACCGCAGATTTTTAAATCCAGCTGATTTGAACATTTCGTGAAACGGTTAAGCTCAGGAACACTTGTGCTATAATGTCAGCTAAGAAATATATTTTTTCTCAGCAAAGAAATAATAGTTTTTACCGTGTTATCTTGTAAAGTCCTTCGTGCTGGCTCGCTTCTGTGGTCGCCATTTTAAGCAGGGCAAACGAGGCGCTGACGCGTCGCGTAGCGGTGACGCATAATAGATGCGTGGTAAACACCGAAGCGTATTATTTACGGATTTTTCCAAATATATTGGCAATATTGGACAAAGCGTGTTATACACAGGAGCGTGTTAAACACTGACGAATACGGTAGTTCTTTAGACTGGCAAAACAGTGAAGGCTTATTGAAAGAAAACTTCAAAATGGCGGCATTTAAAATTTTTTTAAATACTGTATGTACATGTACAGTACGTAAAAAACTGCGATAGGGCTAGTCTGCAATAAACAAATGGCGAAGTAGCGAGGGACTACTGTATAGCGAGTTCTTTTCAGCGTATTTTTGGCTCAGCTCCTTCTTCACTGTGACAGACCAGAAGACTGCAGCCATTGCTGTGGACGAAGCCTCAATCAGTGCACTCACTCACACGAACATGTTGAATCGTGTTTCTTTTTGGGAGAAACATTTCATCTCACATCCGAAAGACTTCATCAGCCTGAGGCCTGCCCACAAAATCTGTCTTATAGATAGCGCCTCGTTGATGTGTTTCAAGGCCAACCTGCTGCGGAGTTACCAGAAACTGGTTTTACACGAGCAAAAACGAAGGGAGACACTTAAAAATACTGTATGTGCAATTTTTTAATTTACAACAAAACGTGCAACAAACGAAAAACCTTTCCTTTTCTGAAGAACAACCCGAGTAACAGTTTCTTTAGACTTTATGAGAAAGGAAACTAGATTATATATTAATCTGTTGAATATTTAAACCAGGGGTGTCAAATTCTACATCACTATCCTGCATGTTTTTTCTGCTCCAGCACTCCTGATTCAATGGTTCAGTTACCTGAAGCCTGTTATTCACCCACTGATGCAAGTCAGGTGTGCTGGAGCAAACATCTAAAACCTGCAGGATAGTGGTCCTCGACGACCAGGACTGGACATCTCTGATTTAAACTAAACTCAATTTATTGTTTTTTTCCAATTCTTTGATCTGCCCACTTTCACTCTAAATAAACTCTTGTTTGTACTTTAGGTTCCAGCCTGATGAAAGTAGCTGTGAAAAAGGACGGCCATCGTTTCTACACACACATCAACCAAGTTGTTGGCGATTGTTCAGAGCCTCACAGCAAAACACACATCCATCCAAAGGAGGACTGTCGAAGTAAAGCAGCACCCTGGTGTAGCAGGCCAAAATGGCCCCTGTCCAGATTAAACCTGGCGCAGTTTGGCCCAGTAAAAACCACCTTGTTGTCATGGTTACGCATCATAACAAATGACCAAAAGTAAAAAGGTTTCAGTTAAAATCCTGCCAGCTGCACAGCATCTGACACCAGAGGAAACAATCATCCAAAAAAAAAAGATTTACATAGAGAGAAAAAAAGGAATTAAAGTTTTTAAAAGCAACATCTCAGAATGAAAGTAACAGAGTTGCTCCAACGTGCAGCCACCTTGAGCGGCGCAGTTCTAGAAGGGAGGTACCAACGTTAATTTTGGTGTGTGGCTGCACCTAGATGTTCCTTCTGAAAATTGGGTTGCCATGTCCTCATCCAAGATGGCTGCTCGCAGCCCCAAATGATTAGAGGAAGCTATGCTTTGAATTTTTTTTTTTTGGTTTAAAGTGTAGTTTCCTCAAATGAATAGAGTGGTAGAAGATTAATTTATGGAAGCCAAGACCACAACTCCTCCCCACCTGAATATCTCGCACCAAAAACATTAAGGTTTACCGGTACATACAATCTCTGTTCAGTTCCAGTCCAGAAAAACACTCATCTGAAAAACAAACCTTCACCATTCAGATCCCGCAGTAATGGGGCACATCGGCGTCTGGGTTGCTTTAACAGTAAATTGGTCGACTTTTCTACAGTATTTGTCTTCAAGACATGATAAATGTTTATTTTCTGCGATAAAACTCGTTGAAGATTCAAAATGGTGGCCACTAGCCAACAATGCAAGCAGCGGGGTAGAGTTTTCTGGGGTGAGGAGGGTAATTCTTCCTCACCATTGATGTCACGAGGTTATAATCTGGCCTGAGTACTAAATGGCCTAGTCATAGTATACTGGTACTTGGGGTATAATCTAGCCTAGGCCCCTTTAACCCCAGGTATAATCAAGACTGGTGGTTTACTATGACCTGTTACACTGGTTTTCGTGAACGTCCTTACCTGGGGTGTTCTTTGTATCCAAATGTGTAAAGTTTTACATTTTTTAGTGAAAACACTGTATCCTCTAAATAACCGTGTCTGTTTTAGAGCCCGAGGCTGTGGTCGTGAAAAGAGTAAAGCAGGGCAGCTTCTCAGCTGTTCTTGAAAACAAAACCCACCTCTCGTACAGTTTCTACGGCCCCACAGGAGAACGTAAAGGTGTCGCACACACACTGTTCAGATTTAATCCGTGTTCATGCAGGTGTTTGAAGTTGTAAAGAGACTAAATGTTCTGAGTACTTTAGAAACTCGTCTCAGTTCATGTAAAAATGTGTTTTGAGCCGTTCTAGTGAGTTCTGAGGAAACAGGAGAGGACAACCCAAAGTGTTCTTCCACCGCTCTGGAGTCCGATTCCTCCAGGAGACGAACCCAGTCCAGTCAGGTCGGACCTGAATACAAACAAATGGACACAGAAACCGGCTTTATTTCTTTACACTACCCCCGTCCTCTTTGTGTTTAAAGGGGTGTGAAGACCAGTCAGGTCCTTTCAACAGTCTCTACCTTTCTGTTCCCAACGGACTACTGGTGCACTTTTTGAGGGAGGACATGGAAGGTCAGAGTGAGGAACGTACAGGTGTTTTTATTAAAATGCTGTTGTTTAGCGCTTCAGTAAACACACGGAGCTCTTGTGTCCAGGTGTCTCACCACAGGAGCGAGGTGTTCTGGTGAAGCAGAGCTTTCCACTCCACGTTAAAGGACGGCGGCTCCTTCAGGACGCATCCCTCTCCAAAGAGCTGTATCGCATCATCACGAGTCAGGGAGCCGTGATCCGGCGCATGAGAGACGGATCCACAGAGGTGCGCACGCACTAATGTTGAAAATGAACCACAGCATGACTCGAGCGTGGAGTTCTGTTGATTCAGCTAGACATGGGGATGGTTTGACTCTCAGGACGGGGGTGAGAATGCGGGTTTATCTCCAACTGAAAGCACAAATGTCCACAACTTTTCACTGATGTGACATTCAGCTGCTTGTTGCACTCCGTTTGTCTTTCCCAGCTTTTAAACTCAGTTTCCTCGACCACCTGGTGCTGATCAATCACATGACATAGATTTCACAATGATCAATTCTTTAAAGCGTAGAAATGTCCTAAAATAAACCCTGGGATTCAAACAAAGCATGCTTGGCAGCTATTTACAGCAGGGGTGGGCAACATTTTGATTCCAGAGGGTCAAATTGAGTTGTTTAAAGCAGTGGTTCCAACCCTGGTCCTTGAGGGACACCATAATGCGTGTTTTTGTTGTTTGTCTGCTCCAGCATACCAGATTCAGTGATTTATTTACCAGATTTCTTTCACTGTACACGTCGCACCGCCGTATAAGTCGCATCAATCCAAAAATATCAAATAAAATGGAGAAAAAAAATCCATAAATACGTCGCTTTGCCGTGTTAGTTGCATCTGTTACGCGTCATCGCTGACAGCACGGACATGTGGGTCGGTGGTGTGCCAAAAATCGATTGGCTGTCAAATGGCGATCGTGGGGTCGTGCACGGGAGGACTTTAACAAGAATTTAACAAGATTAACACCTAAAAACAATTGTTTGTTTGCTCATAGTAAAGGTGTGCCAGTTGAACTTTTACTTAATAAATCCACTTCAATGATCAAATCAGCTGCATTTTGCCAGGGCGGCGCAGCGAAATGAAGCTGATTTGACGGTTGCTCCAGGCTTGATCCTGGAGCTGAATGTAGGCGGCAGGCTATGGTAAGCCGATTGTGTCACTAACAGCCCCTTTCACCTATTATATAATACAACGGCATGCCATACAACTGGAGTGCCATCTAGCGGCTGAAAATGGTAATGTTCAATATTTTCAATGTCAGAATGAATGAAAATGGTCATATCTCAGCCAAAAATTGGTTCATAAATATGGGGGGGGGGTAGTTTTGTTGTATAAAAGTTGCAGGGCATGTAAATTATGCAAAAAAAACTGCGACTTATAGGCCAAAAAATATGGTACTTCCTCAAGATCTGCAGAAGCCTGTTAATCACCCATTTATTCAAATCAGGTGTGTTGGAGCAGGGATACAACTAAAATATGAGCATGGTGTTCCTCAAGAACCAGTGTTGGGAACCACTAATTTAAAGCAATTGAAGGACCGCAGAGTGAGTTGGAAAATACATTTTATTTAAAACAGATCCCCTGGAAGACATTTACTGCCTTTTTCTTGTTATAGCGTAGTTTGCACGCTCTCTCCAGTAACCTCTCAAAATGTAAGACATAGTTTCTCTAAACTAGCGCTTGTGACAACATATTTATTAGCTAACAAATAGCAAAAATAAAAGAAGTACATGTTTTTTTTTCGGTGTCTTTAAGGTTCAGCTAGTCTCCTGAGTGGTGTTTCCTGGTACACAGATCTTAATGTGCATCTGCCTGTCCTGTAGGTTCTGTTTCCAGATGGTTCAGTGAGTTTCAGTCAAGATTCTGGTCCAGTCTGGGTGCCTGATGCTGAAGTTGACAATACCAATAAAGGTTTGAGCCCAGAACCATCAAACCCAGACCAGTTTTTCCTCAAACTGTCCTCTGAACACGATGCTGCCCCTGTATCACGTCACTATTAAACGTTCTTCATGTGCAAACAGGTCAGACCTCAGAGATGGAGGCTGAGCCTCAGAAGGGATGCTGGCAGACTACAAGTCCATCTGGACATCGCATTTGCACTGTTGGGTCCACACACCAACATCTCTCCACCACCTCTCTGCTCACCTTCAAGGCCACAGACCATGTCACCCATCAGGCAAGATCTACATCGTATCTATAAAAGATCCTTTTCGAAATGTTCACAAACAAATTATGACCTCATGTTACCCTTGACTTGTTCTCACATGCTTTATCAGGTCATGCTAACCCGGGAGGATTTGGTTGTTTTAGTCCAGAACCCAGACGGATCTCTTATTGTGGAGCATGCAGACGGAACCAGGATCACCAGTTTCCTCCAAGACAAGACCTTTACAGGTTCACCACATCACCCACTGCTCACAGGTAACCATTAAGCACACACATCTCTTTGATCACTCATCTGTTTCGGGGCCTTCTACACCACTACGGATACAAAGTAGTTTTATAAATTATATTTATTTATTCCTTTCATAATGTTTTAACAAAAATACTGTAATACCCATGATGCACTAGTAGGTGGTGAGCGCATCCAGATTAACGGCATCGAGAATACACAGAAAGAACGACAGGTAAGTACCGGTAAATCAAAAAAGTTAAGAGGTCAGCTGGACAGATTCTTCTTGGTTGAAAACTTTCGTCTTTCATCTGAAAGACTTCATCAGCCTGAGGCCATGCGTCAAACTCAGTCCTAAAAATAGCAGTTTCTCAAAGTGGATAAACTAGTTTTCTGGGGACATCCAGAACAAGCTTTTCACATGTAAAAGGAGGACAGTCAGTCTAATGATGTAACCTAACAATAGATTGTTCACGTCTTGATGGCCGCTTGCTGTTCACCGAACTAGCCTGAGGCAAACCCAGTTCAAAAATGGTTCCAAAATGTTTCAAAATGTCCTGAAGCATGTTCAATCATCCAGGTAAAGAACATTCTTATTGTTATTTTGGTGTGTGGCTACATCTATACGAAAGAAAGGCTCCTTTCGAAAATTAGGGGTGCCACGTCATAATCCAAGATGGCTGCCATCATATACAAACATATGTTAACCTTGTGAGTATAAGTGACAAAACTTAACATACCGGTACTCTTTCATTTTGGTCTGTGGCTGCGTAAGTCGCAGCGCAAGTCCCTATCACAAATTGGGTAACCGCCTCAAACATTCACTGTTCAGATCCTTCAGCAATGAGAAACATTGTTGTGCCGCTTGTTGTTTCAGAAAAACATACCGTATTTTCCACCGTACACGCCGCACCGTCACATAAGTCCAAAAATGTCTAACAAAGTAGAAAAAACAAATACGTCGCTTCTCTGTAGAAGTTGCATCTATTACGTGTCACCACTGACAACGGGGAAATGTGGACCGGTGTTGTGCCAAAAATCGATTGGCTGCCAAATGGCAGTCACGGGAGCATGCACAGGAGGACTTTTAACAAGAATTTAACAAGATTAACACTTAAAAATAATTATTTGTTTGCTCGATATTATAGTAAAGGTGTGTCTCAGTCTAACTTTTCCATAATAAATGCACTAATCAGAATCAGAATATCTTTATTGACATTGCACCAAGGTACAACGGGGAAATGTACGCACAGTCATCCTAAAGCTGGACTAAGTGTACAAAGCTGCAGCTTGTTATCAGCGCGGCCATCTCATTCCTTATCAGAATGATAATCTTAGATATGAAAAAGGAGAAGAACCATGAGGGTAGATAGTGGTATAACAAAAAAGATCTTTCACATCTTGTCTATTAGGACACGATATGAGACATAAAAAACTCTACCAGCAAGCACAGTTAAGACAAATTACATATGCATTTGAGGTCCAGGCGGTGAGATTTAGTCCATGAGCCTTGTTCAGATCAGTCACAGTTCTGTGATGTTTCCAGCCAGCCTTTCTGATAAGCGCTCACAGAAAGTTCTCCGGGGTGAGGGGGGTGCGATAGATGCAGTTGTTGTCCTTGGTTGCTCATCACCCAGGAGAAATTTGATAGTCAGCCCATTTCCAAGGCTGTTCGGGGAGTCATTCATTCATTCATTCATTCAACCTTTATTTAGACAGGTTAATCCCATTGAGCCTCGAGGACTCATTTACAAGAGGGACCTGTTTTCAACAAAGAATGACAACAGCGACAACAATAGACAATTATAAGAGAGGCATACAGATTTTTTTTAAACAAATTTAACAAAAAAAACTGTCACACACACAGACATGTAGGAGGAGATGTATGAAGGCAGTAGACCAAGAAGTGATTTAAAAATAAAAATGTACCAGTGGTACAATAGAATAGGACACACAGGCCTTAATAAATCTCTTAAAATAATTAGAAAGTATGCAACAGGACTATGTGACAAGTGCACCAGCAATCTCCCTGAAACGGTTCAACATGAGTCAGATTTAGATAAGCTTCATTATTGATTTTCTTCAGGCAGCCAGTTTACTTTTTCTGCAGCCTTGAATGTTCCTCTGGACAATCCAGTCCAATACAGTTCAATTGTGGGAATCCTTCCACTGATCCATGCTATGAATCCTCATCCAGATTGATTCTACCACGCTGATGAGTCCCAAACCCTGCGGGTGGCCTGCGATTCTCAAAAATTGCCTCCACCCTCTGGTTAAGCTCGTAAAGCAGCTGATTTATTGAGGTCACAGCACGGATCAAGCTCTCACTCTGACTCGGAAGCTTAGACACGGCATTAATCGCCGCTTAAGTCTTCCTCAATTTCCGATAGAACAGTGCTCCACCTATGCCGAACAGTAAAGCACATGCCACCATAAATCCAATTATGTACATATCTTCGACATCTTCCACAGACAGGACTGACAGACACATCACATTCCACTGGCCCCAGGAATCCATGACATAACCCCCAGAGTGTGTCTGTGATGGGCAAGCTGGCTCCCCCGGACTTTGTCGCTTTGTAGAAAAAAATCTTGTCAATAGAGTTGATCGTCCATAATACCAGATCCATAATCACTTTGTATTCGAGATGAGTGCCAAGGAACTGCAGACAGGCCAAAGAGCCACGCAGGATGAGGAAAAGACGGGAGGAAAGGCAAAAGCTGCCGCTTGCGACCAGTGCCAGGCAAAAAATAAAAATAAAATTAAAAAAATGGTGAAATCAGCTGCATTTCACCGGGGCGGCGCAGTGAAATGAAGCTGATTTGGCGTTTGCTGCAGGCAAGCTGGATGAAGTTGTCAGGTTATGGCAAGCCAATTGTGTAACTAATAGCCACTTTTACCCATTAAACGAAGCAACGGCATGCCATACTACTCGAGTGCCATCTAGTGTCTGAAAATGGTAGTGTTCAACATTTTCAGTCAGAATAAATGAACACGGTCATATCTCAGCCGAAACATGTTTTATAAATATGGGACAAAAATCTATAAATACGTTGTTTCGGTGTATAAGTTGCAGGGCATGTAAATTATACAAAAAACTGTGACTTATAGGCCAAAAAATATGGTACTGATAAAACAAAAAGTAGAGCTTTTGGGCAAACCGTGTTTTTAAAGCGTTTTTACAGAACTGTGCTCACAGAACGCTGCGGGCACATCTGCACGTCTTCTCTGCTCACTTTCCCAGGACAGAAACCAGAACGTGTCGGATCAAGCTCTCAGTTCACTCTGGGTCAGAGTGCAGGTTCTGAGAGGAGCGCGCACAGACACGACGAGCAGACTGCGTTTCCTGACGGTGCAAAGACGAATGAAAGGGGAGGTCCGTCGGTCAGCGAGCGGGCGGTGTTGGTGGAGAAAGAGGGCTGCGCCTCAGTACTGATGTACCCCGAACGTCACACGGCTCACGTCCTTTTAGCCGACGGAACCGTCATCACAGGGAACAACCGAGCCGAGTACGAGGTGTGTTCTGCGCTGGTTTGATCAAAATGAAATTACACCAAAACGTGTATAAACAGCAGAATCTCTCATGTTTAGGCTTGTGTATGTTTGCATTAATGTTCCAGGTGTTTCCGCCTGATGTTGGGTTTCTGCACATCCAAAGTAATGGAAAGTGCACGTACTCCTCTGACCCACTCGTTGCCCCCAACTCAAGTAACCAACCAGGAGTTTACACCATAAGTCACGCAGACGAAGTGGCCTGTGACGTTACAGACGACGATGGGAACCACTTCCAGGTTGGTTGCTATGGTTACAGTGATGTCTCATTAAACTGTCTAAATCTCTTCTGGAAAAAAGTCCAAATAACTAACATGATAACTGGTAAACCATGAGTTTTTATTATCTTAGTATCTTATGTACAATGTTCGAGATGACTGTCTGTGTTGCAGGTGATGGAAGATGGGCAGATATTTGTGCTACGTTCAAGTCCTGCTGCGAACACCCGTACACACGATGAGGAAGAGGAAGAGGGGGAGGAAGAGGGGGAGGACAGGAAAAGGGACGGGATTCACATAAAAGACAAAGCTCACCCTCCCAGGTACCTGTCCACTCCAAACACCTGTGATGTGCCAGTTCACCCTTCACTGGAACTGGCTCAAGGTTGAGCTCACACACATTAAAACTGATCTGTTTCCTGTTCATGTTTTATTTAAACTTCTGAACTCAATTTACTCCCAGAACAAATCAAATGTGTTCAGTTGTT
Organism: Garcialebias charrua; assembly: GCA_038048925.1. Taxonomy (NCBI): domain Eukaryota; kingdom Metazoa; phylum Chordata; class Actinopteri; order Cyprinodontiformes; family Rivulidae; genus Garcialebias; species Garcialebias charrua. Next base: position 23,030 of record JBBPBX010005231.1, on the reverse strand, counting down.
ACTGTTTCTGATGAAAAAGACTCGCAAAACATGACAATCTGAATGTCAGTTGGGATTAAAAACATCCATCCATCCCTTCATCCATCCCTTCCTTTCTTTCATTCATCCATCCCTTCATTCATCCATCCATCCCTTCATCCATCCATCCATCACTTCATTCATCTGTCCATCCATCCCTTCATTCACCCATCATATATCCCTTCATCCATCCATCATCCCTTCCTTCATCCATCCCACCATCCCATCTGTTTTTTCTTCACTGGTTACTGTATGTTTTTTTTTAACTCAAAGTTTCAAATAATCTTCTTCAGGCTCTTTCTGGTGCATGAAGACGGTTCGGGCACTGAACTGTTGAGCTCTGCTGCTGTAGAGGAGCTGCTCGACCGGGCTCACTCCGATCCCACCATAGCAGTTCTGAAGGAACCGCTTCCAGACAAACAAGGTGCTCGTTAATAATTAAAACACATTCGAAACTTTGGATCATTCATCCATCAAATATTTTTTTCAGCAAAAACATTCATTTTACTGATAATTTAGACAAAATAAAAAAAAAACATGAACTTTGTGGGTGTTTGTTTCAGATGAGTTTGGCATCACTATCCTAAAACCCAGCCACCGGAGTGCGTGGTCCCAGTGGTTGCTAAAGAAACAGAAACCTGACATCACCCCTCCCAACCTCAGAAACCGCAGCTGGGATGACTTCCCGACAGCCGAGGTACAAATAAAACCAGAGAAACGACATTTTCTGAGAAAACAGTGTAAACACTAAGCGCTTAGTTACTTTGAGGAAGGTGAAACTGAGTTTTTGATTCTGGAAAAAAAGCAGAATCCTAGCTAAAAGGAGCTAAACACTAAAAGCTAATAGTAGCCAACAGCTAAAAGTAACAGAACAGTAGATAAAAACTAAAATTAGAAACAAACTAAAGACATTGATGTTTTTGTAAAAATGTAACGCGAGTGCTGACTGAGTACCGGTACTTAAATTTGCTGAAAAAACTGAAACAAGGGTTGTAGCTAAAAGCAGCAGGACACGTACGGTACTAAAAACTAAAGAGCAAAACTCATGTTCAAAAACTAAAGGTCACAAAAGGCTAACTAAATGTAGCAAAACAGTAGCTACTAGGCATGTAACGGTTGTAGTGGGTTTACCGAACCGTTTCGGTTCGGCACGTTCGGTTCGGTCCACCTGCGTACCGTTTCGGTTATTTTTTCACTCATTGAACATTAATATATGCGCCGTGGAACAAAATTTCCTGGGCGCGTTTCAGCACGGAGCTATTATCGCGAAGCACGCGCAGCTCGCTCAGCCTTTAGCCGTTAGCTTCTCACTACGGTCTCCTGTTTGGGAACGTTTCATGTTAAAAGACGAGCGGCGCGCACATTCAAAGCTGTGTGTGTGGACTTTGTTTCATGAAGAGACTGGCTCTGCAGCAGACAGCACGTCTCACGTGAACGCGCTTGAAACTACGTCATCGGAATGTGAACGAAGTACCGGTAAGCAGCTTGCAACAGCGCTAATAACAACAGCTGCATTTAAACTACTTTTATCAGGTAAATCATATCAGTCCAGAGCAATAACACAAACTGTGAGTTTTTAAATATCTGAATCTAAGTCTGAATGTTGTTATTATGCGCAGGCTTTAAAGTTATTGATCCTCGCTACGAACACCCATCACTCAAAAAGTGCAGAACTTTATGAAAAAACTAAAACTGATAACAAGACCTGGAGCAAAGCCCTGCCCTAATGATGAGTGAGAGATTCAACCGTTCAAGAAGAGGTATTGTTCTTTTATTATATTATCTGTGGAATGTTCTGGAGAGTGATGTTAAAAATGCAAAATCAATGTATACATTTAAGAAAAAGGTCAAAAAGGACTTGCTCAAAAACTATATATGATGTAGCTTAGTGTGTTTGTGTATTACAGTTAGAAAAATTAAGTAGTTATTCATTTTGTGATGTAGTTTGTGTATTACAGTTAGAAAAATTAAGTAGAGTTATTCATTTTGTGATGTAGTTTGTGTATTACAGTTGAAAAATTAAGTAGAGTTATTCATTTTGTGATGTAGTTTGTGTATTACAGTTAGAAAAATTAAGTAGAGTTATTCATTTTGTGATGTAGTTTGAAGGTTATCATTGTTTGAACAAACTGTGAAATAAGGGGCAGATATAATAAGATTTCATCTTCTTTCTGCTCCTTTCATTTTATCCTACTTGTATTCTTGTATCTGATGAAACTGTTTTGTATTGTTCTTTTAAAATGAATGAATAAACATCAAATCAAAATTATCTAAATAATCTTTTTTATTCAAAATCATAATCTTATTAACTTTTTTTTTATTGTGTTTTATTTCCAGTCTGGGACAGACATCCACCAGAGATCACCTGCAGCTAAGAAGTGTGTGATGACTGAACTGAACTCTGAACTTTTCCAGCACCTGTCCCACCAAGAAGAGGTTGTGAGTACAGTAATGAGGACAAATACAGCCACACTGATGCTACTGGACAAAAACTTGATTAGTTAGATTGTAAACAGTCTGTTGCTGCTTATTGTTCTGACTGTTATTGTATTTATTAAGATTTTTATTATTGTTAAAATAGTTTTATTGTAGAGTGCTGTTTATTTAAAATATCATCCAAATGGGTCACTTTTATTTATTACTACAATACTGTACAGTACAAACGTATTTTTGGCATATTTTCAAAATAAACATTTTGTAAGTCTTTATTTTGTCCTTTTTTTTTGTACCGAAAATAAACCGAACCGAGCCCTCCTTGTAGTTGAACCGAACCGAAATGTGATTTTAGCGTACCGTTACACCCCTAGTAGCTACAGTGCAAAAGTTGCCGAATTGTACGTAAAAGCTGAAACTGGCAAAAGGCTAGCTGAAGATAGCAAATGGTAGCTAAAACCTTAATGATTTTGAAAAGTATAAAAGTTGTTTTAAAAAAAAACTATCATAGCACCCATCTCCCCAATCAGCTGAACTGATTGATGGCTCAAATAGCACAAAGTTTGCAGAAGAAGTCAGATTGTAAACACAGAAAAATAAAAACAGGAAAACATCTTGTACCTTCCTACTGAAGGCGGCGTCAGACCTCAATCATTCTGAGTTTCTCTTCATTCCAGAAGAAGAGCCCAGGTCGTCCGTTTGGTACTGACATGGGGGTCGGTTTAACTTTGAGGGAGAAGTCCTCTGGATCTGCAGCTCAGCACCAACGTGTTCAGAGCTGCCCTGACGTTCTGGAGATGAGAGAACTCTACCAGCATCGACCCTTCACCACACAGCTCAAAAACACAATAGATTCACACCTGAAGGTAACGCTTCCTCATTACCAGTTGGGACGAAACATATTTGTGGGAAAAATTCAAAGGTCTTGTTAGAAACAATTCAGCTTTTGTTACTTGGAATCACGACTTTCAAAGATGAAAGCATTGAAACTTTTCTGCAGGAATACATAGAGAGTTTGATGGCGAGGGAACGGCGATCGGACGAGATGAAAGTGAAAGACCCTCGCACCAAGCAGGAGAGCACTCACGCCGGAGACCTCTTCGATCTCATCCTGGTAGAAATAAACACACAGTTCAACAAAACAAAGTGCAGAGTATAAAGTAGTTCATTAAAATACCAGACAGTTAGGTTGTTCTATAATAATATTTTTCTACAGCATCATAGTTCATGCTCAATAATCCAGGTAAATAAAAATCCAACAAAGTTCATTCAGGTCATCTGGACGATTTCTTTTATTGTTGAGACATTTTGTCCTTCATCCAAAGGACTTCAAAATCCGAGGAGCCTCAAAAACCTGAGTCCCACAAGGAGCAACACCCACATAGTGGACTAACCAATATACAGGTAGTCCCCGACTTACGAGCGAGTTCCGTTCCTCCGAGGCGCTCGTAAAGCGAAAATTCGTAACTTGGAACGGCCGCCACGTGTCTCGTAAGTCCGGAATTTCGCTCGTAAGTTGGAACGGTTTTGCTAGCGCGACTACAAACACTCGTTTTTCATCGAAAAACTGCTTACGAGTGCATAAAAATGATCGGAAACGTGTGTCCACATGTTTAGCTAACGAACTGTGGTGAAAAAACACAGAAAAACTCGGTATTTTTTGCGTTTTTTCCAAAAATTCGCCAGCTCGTAAGTCCGGAACCTCGTAGGTCAGAGTGCTCGTAAGTCGGGGACTACCTGTACAGTACTGGTGGTAAAATGGTTTCTGGGGCCTGCTTTCTCCCCTGTCAACTCATCTGAGGGAGCCATAGCCAAAGTGGTTCAAAACATCAAGGTTCATGGACTGATGAAGTCCTTTGGATGAAGGACAAAACATCTCAACAAAAAAGAAACTGTCCAGATGACCTTACTGAACGTTGTTGGCTTTTTCTGCAGCATATCTATCATAACTGGCTGGCGCTGGTAAATCCAGTGTTGTGCAGGCAGGCAGTTGAGGACTCAGGATGAATATTAGATAATTTATTTACAAAAACAAAAGGCTGCCAGGGCAACAAAACTTACATGTATTATCTTGGAGAACACAGGGAGCAGACCAGGACATCACCAGTGGACAGATAACAATGCCAGGACACAGGGAAGACAAATACACTGGCTTAAATACATAAAACACCAGTTAGACAAAGTGAAGGCACCAGTGAGTAATCACAGATGCCAAAGACAGAGACTGAGGATGCAAGACATAAACACGACACAAGATGGGGCCAGACACTAAGGAAACACAAACCCTACGTTTTGCTGACTTTTATAAGTCTCTGCATATATTTACAGCAATATGTAACGCAGCATGAAAACATTAGTAATGCACTCTGAAGTCTTTTGCAGAGGAAGATGATGACTGTCACTCTGCTGATACCAGGCTGTCAGGTGAGTGGGGAAAAACACTTTATATTGATTTAGAAACCTTTTTTTAGACGTGTGTTTTGTAACCTTGACATCAAGACAACAGCGATATTGGAGGTTTTACTTGAAATGTTTTGGGTAATACTTTTATACCGGCAGTTGATGTTGCCAGTCTGTACAGCCAAGCAGTCGGGGCGTTTTATGAACAGTCGGAAGTTTCAGACGACACTGATATGGATGCGGACAGTTTGGATGGATCACAGCAGTATGTATGCTCAATAAATAAGTTGAAGTCAGCATCCAAATCTTTCAACCCCCTATTTGTTTTACAGTTCTACTGACAGGAAGAATCTGAAATGGCGTGAAAGACTTGCTCAACACAGGTGCAAAGAATTATCCACCTAGGCTTGGGCATGGGCTTGAGTTTACCTCTTGATTTAGCAGATTCATCCAGTTAAAAAGTCACTTGTCATCAGATGCAAGAGTTTGGGAGTGGATAAGGTGGTGTGGGATCAGCTTGGGCATTCTCTTGGTCCCATCCCACAGCAGTGTGTTACCAAGCTGCTCAGCAGCATGAGGAGGAAGTGCCAGTCTGATGTGGCTGTGTATGGTTCTTCCACATGCTACTGAGTCCCCTGCATGTTAAAAGAACAAGTTAAACTCATCAAAGTTCATGCTCAATAATCCAGGTATAAAATCCAACAATGCTCAGTCAGGTCACCTGGACGGTTTCTTTTTTTGCTGAAATGTTTCGTCCTTCATTCAAAGGACTTCTTCAATCTGAGGTGCCACAAAACAAACTGATTCCTAAAAACAGCACACTGTACTCTATAGTGGGAAAAAAAACGTTAGCTGGTTCTAAGATGGCCTTCGGGGCCCGCCCTCTCCCCCATCAACTCCTCTGAGACAGTCATAACAAAGTGGTTCAAAACACCAACGTTCATGCTCAGTAATCCAAGTATAAATGGTCTGACTGAACATTGTTGGGTTTATACCTGGATTACTGAGCATGGACTTTGGTGTTTTGAACCACTTTGTTATGACTGTCTCAGAGGAGTTGACAGGGGAGAGGGCGGGCCCCGGAGGCCATCTTAGCACCAGCTAACTGTTTTTTTCCACTATGGAGTATGCTGTTTTTGGGAATCAGTTTGTTTTGTGGCACCTCAGATTGAAGAAGTCTTTTGGATGAAGGACGAAACGTCTCAGCAAAAAAAAAAAAAAAAACACGTCCAGATGACCTGACTGAACATTGTTGAACAAGTTAAATTGTCAACACATCTTTGTTTTTATTTATTATTATTTTTACTGTATGTCATCCGACTGTTTTCATTCATACCCATCTGCTCACCACAGACTCGTGTTCAGGCTGCTGTTGTTACATCATACTGTGTTGCATTATTAGTGTTTAGCGTATATCTTAGATCCGTACATACTGTTTCTTTTTATACTTTATATTTTTCAATTGTTGGGTGTAACTGGGACCCTGTGTACATAATTTTGTTCCACCTCATGTACCACATGAGATGCAAATGACCATAAACTTGACTTGAACTTGAACTAATTTGATAACAGACTCCAAATAAAGAGTCATTAGTGGAATAAGATGCTTGGCAGAGAGTATATGGTAAGTTTTTCACGAGCCTGAACTCTGCTGCTCAACACACAAATACAAATTCTCACACATCTGGCACCATTAAAGGAGAAGTTAGCAACAGTATAAGATTTAATTGCCAAGCATTGTTACAGCAAAGACATAACCACAAACGTCCTTATTCTTTGTACTATATATATGTATATGAAGTGTATTTGTATCAGTAAAGTATTTCTTTTTGTATGAATGTGTACTTTAGACTGGAGCTCAGTGAGGAGAAGACTTGCAGAGAGTCGCTGAGGAAGAAGATCGTTGTTCCTTATTTCCATCCAGAAAACTTTACCTTATTCCAAGTACAAAGTTTATTTTCATTTATACATCGTGTACTACACTGTTTGTGTTTTTAGATCAGTGCTGGGCAGTTATTTTTAAATGTGGGGCAGAAAAACATCATTTGCACGTGTTTCTCCAGAGTCTGCTGCATTCCCAAATATCCAACGTTGGAAGACGACCTGCGGATCCTCCCCAGTCAGACAGTCCAGACCCTGTCATTGAAGCCCCCCTACAAGAGAGCAGTAAGCTGTTAATGTGGCAGAATTTAATGGGAGCTACAAAACTGAAACTATTATTATTATTTTTTTACATCAAACTAAAACTTACCTATATAAAACACACCTGAGAAATATACGTGTATATAAATATAAAAAAAGATTGACTCACTAAAACATATTTTACGTTTGTCGCTGCAGCCCCACCACCCTTAAACCCAACTCCATCTGAGTCAGAAAGGTAACAATGAACCGATGTTACAGATGTTTTA
>JBBPBX010005231.1:0-15563 GCA_038048925.1 Garcialebias charrua | reverse complement strand
TAATTAAAAGCATATGTTCATAAAACTGTAATATCCAATTTCTGCAAAGGTGGGCGGATGAACGCTAGGGACCGCTAAAGCGCTAATCCGCTTACAGTGGACCTAAACTTTTTGTCAGCGTTTTTGTGGTTTGACTAACTTTTATAATTCATAAGCGGATTTGTGCTATTTTTATTTAAAATGCAGTACCGCTAATAACTAATTATCTATCAGTAAAAACGAATAAACTTATTACAGGCTCTTATGCTGGCTCCGTAGCTGCTTGTTTTGCCTTTTTCTCCTCCCTCACCGTAAAGAGCAGAGAGGAGGGAGGGTTGGAGGGGGAGCAGAGGGAGAACAGACACGGATCTACCATGTAGCAAATGATGCCGTTGCTTGGGGTCCCAAATCTGCAGGGGTCCGGCCCCGCCGCGCCCCGGCCAGTCACCTACATCACTAACATTGCTAATGCTTGTTAATGTACATTTAACATAAAAATAATTATAGTTACGATGAAAACGATCTTAAAAACACAATACAAAAACCGGTCGATTTCTGTATTCCCCTACTAAAAATGGACTATTCCATCTTGACATCTTCCGGGTCAGAGGTGAACTCAGGGGCTAATTCTGTGGCTAGCTGCTTGTGCTGGGTTTCTTGGATAAATCCGCAGAGAACCCCGCTGTTTCAAGCCAAATTAACGCGGCCGGAGGATTTTATTGTGTGTTTTGTGTCGACCACTCGACGGTGAGTCGTTAGTTTTATGTATTTTAGTTACTTTTCATTAAATCTGTTGACTACCTATAGAATCTTGACATCTTCCGGGTCAGAGGTGAACTGGACGCTAACTCTAGCTGGTTGTGCTTGGTTTCTTGGATAAATCCGCAGAGAACCCCGCTGTTTCAAGCCAAATTAACGCGGCCGGAGGATTTTATTGTGTGTTTTGTGTCGACCACTCGACGGTGAGTCGTTAGTTTTATGTATTTTGGTTACTTTTATGTATAAATGCGGTGGCGAACACACCCGTGTATTTGAGATTTAAAAGTGGTTTTAGGGATTAAAAGATCATTCTCTTTTTTGTTAATTTCGTGGCCGAATAGAATATATGTACGTAAAGTATTAAATAAATCCTTTGATTTTTGTAATTTCATCCTTTTAGGATCATTTTAGTTACTTTTCAGTTGGCAGTGTAGTGCAAATATTGCATAACGCTGCCGGCTACCAATTGTCGAATATAAATAGCGGATTAGATTAGCTTCCCCTAATTTTCATAAGACATTTGTGCTTTTGAAATTGTGGACCTAAAAAAATTAATAAGCGTTTTAGAAATTGTGGAACAAATTTTTTTATTAGCGTTGCCCACCACTGAATTTCTGCATTAAATGGTACAAAGAGATTTGGACTAAAAGCTGTTTGTTAGAAATTAGTGAAAATAAATGTTAATGTGAGATTAACGTTCTTAAAATTACCGTAGTCTCTCGCTACTTCGTGGTTCGTTGATCGCGGACTCACTCTATCTCGGTTTTTCAAAGTAAGATTGGACATGACACACAATAGACCTTTTACCAGTTGACGTCATCACGCAAAGCTCGCCTGAAACGAGCGTTCTGATTGGACGGAAAAAAGCCGAAACCGGATGCAGGGGCTTAGGAAGGGGCCGAGGAGCTTCGTAATGATAGCGAGTTGTAATTTAGAAGCTTGTTTTCTTAAAATATTGAACAACCACTGGTCAAAATGCCTGAACATTGTGCCGCGGATACGAGAGGAGGTGATTGTGTGCGCTGATGGAAAATGGGGAACTCCTTCAGGCTTTTTGCGAATGTCCAGCAGGGTGAGTCGTTGTGTGTAGTTGTCAACAACCTGTATTATCCAAGCGTCAGAAATAAATGTTTTAAATTTCTCACGCCAATACTTCTGATATTTAGACTGGTTTGGTTATTGTTACAGGTTTAACATCTTCTGTTAGCTTCTATAACTAGCACCATGTCTTCATAAGAGCCGTCAGCACAGTATGTAAACAAAGACATGACGTTTGAGTCAGTCACACCATGTTTTAAATTTCTCACACCAATACTTCTGATATTTAGACTGATTTGGTTATTGTTACAGGTTTAACATCTTCTGTTAGCTGCTATAACTAGCACCATGTCTTCATAAGAGCTGTCAGTATACAGTAAGCACAGTATGTAAACAAAAACATGACATTTGAGTCAGTCACACAAATGTTTGTAGAGTCCTTATTTCTTATTTGATTTCTGTAAACTATGTCTTAAATACAACCTGAGACAATTGGTGATGTTGTGATGTGAAAAATAAGAACTATCCCAATTCCAAGAGATACATTTATTAGCTTTCCTGGGAAAATTTAATTATCTTTGAGAATGTATTTACTTTTGACACTGTTTATACAGCTTACACTTTATTAGACGTAAAATGTGTGAAAATCTTAAATATATTAAAAACAATATATTTTGCATGTGAATTCCATAATGACACACACAATATGGTTATATATTGTGTTTGTTTTTGCAGACAAGGAGGTGGCTGCAACCATGCTGGAAATACATTCTAAACCAACCTGCACCCAGTTGTACATGGAAGGGACCAGCCCCAAAACGAACTGCACCTGCTACTTGGATGAGCTGCAAGTTTTAAAGTGAGTTTAATCAGTGTTCCTGAAGAAATTTCATATTACGCTTATAACACAAATACCCAGAAAGGTGACTTTCAGTCAAACTTCACCAACAACTGGAATAATACAATATCACTTATTTTGTCTTATTCCAGTCAAAAAACTATTCAACATTTTACAATTGTAGTTTATTTTATTGTGTTAATTATTGTTGTTTTCTAGTGGCACTAGATAAGAAATAAATGCAATGACATATGCACGGTTTTAAATGTTTTCTACAATTGTAAGATCTGGAATAGTTCTTGGACATTTTTTAAAAAACACTTCTACAAACAGATTTGCTAATATGTGTTAGATATAAACCACATTTTTCATGTTGGTGTCATTATAGGCATGACATCGGCATCCAGAAGTTTTCCAGGAGAACGCTGAACAGCCTGCATTTTGAACCCACGACATCCTGATGAGCCCATCACTGCTGGCTGGTCTTCACAAGGACATTTTGAGCGTGGAGCCATTGTTGCCTTTTGCAGGTTGTAGTAGTAAACTTTAAAAACCACTAACACTTATCTGTATGTTTCTTTAATTCCTTTATTTTGTCTAGAATTTAAAACTTCATGTTTTTTTCTTTTGAGATATGCTCAAAGCCCCTGGCTGTGGTTTCTCGATCCAGACCCTCCGGCAGATGAAGTAGCTGACGACCGCGGGCCCTGTCCAGTCTCCACGCCATCAGAGAGACCTGCCAGAAGTTCAAAACATCTTTAAATGTCTCACAAGCACACATATTATTTATATAAGTCACAAACAGAAACAACACATACCAGAAGATGTGTTTGTGTTTGTCATTTCACTTGTCAAGGACAGCAGCCTAGGACAGACAGTAACCTGCTAATATTTTTTTAATGATGCCTTCTCTGACAACTTGGAGACTTTAGACAGTGTAATGTTTATGTTTTTTTTTAAATGTGACTAAAACAGCATTTGTATATTAACAGATTAAAAAATTTAACTAAACAAAAGTTCCACTTCACTAAAAGTCAAATTAGAGCACAGTTTCTTTATTTTTAAAGGTTGGTGTGTTCATTTCTAAATTTAATGTACTACAATCAATGTCTGTTTTGGGATGTGTACACTATTTCAGTAATCAATTACTGTAATAAACCACCTCTGACTTGACATCAAACCCTTTGTCAGCAAGGAGTTGTTGGCCAGTTGCTGCTGTAAAACAAAGTATTAATTCATATTTGACAATAAACAAAACAGTCTTATGTATAGTTAAACTGTATGCTTATACACATTGATGACAGGATTGCTTTTTTTTTCTGTGACATCATGTCACCAATGCTCCCAGCAAAACTGTGCGAATAACTTACAGAAACAGAGAAATGGCTGAGATGTTTTTAAAGTCAGACCTCAAATAATGTTAATAAAACATGTTTGTATTGTGGAAACTACTAATGTATATTTTTCCAACCCAGAAAGAGTTCAAATGATGACAGCTAACAGTGCAGTGGTCTGTTCATTTTTATCCACAATATTCCTGGGGGTGTCACTGTAGAAGCGAATGTGCATTGTACTTCCTGTCCGACACCGGAAGTGCCTGTATTCCATAGGCGAGTATGGATCGCGGGTGTTTTTGAAAGTTATTTTCATTCATTTTATCGGAGCAAACACAGCTTTTGTTTAAACGGAACGTTTACTGAAATGTCCTACCGGGGTTCAGGTACCTGCTGTGCTGTTCGCGGCTGCACCAACAACCGGACCAAGCTAAATCTTTGGCTAAAACAACAGTGTTTTCAACACGGACCCAAAACAAAGAAAGAGTGTTCCTGCATCCTACTCTATGGCTGTGTCTGCGCGATCAGGTAACATCTGTAATTTCTTTTTATTCAGGGAGGGTTTATTAATGAGAGTTTTGGATGATTTACTGTCTTAAAATGATATATGTCAGGCGCGACCGGTATCTTTAGCCGAGATAGCTGCTAATAAACCTTAGCCGAGAGGCCGGAGCAAACGCGTTCGCTATTTATGTAGTTTTAAATTATGTCTGCGCGATCAGGTAACATCTTTTTAGTCGGGGAGGGTTTATTAATGAGAGTTTTGGAAGATTTACTGTCTTAAAACGATAGATCTCAGACGCGACCGTGACTTTTAGCCGAGTTAGCTGCTAATAAACCTTAGCCGAGAGGCCGGAGCAAACGCGTTCGCTATTTATGTAGTTTTAAATTATGTCTGCGCGATCAGGTAACATCTTTTTAGTCGGGGAGGGTTTATCAATGAGAGTTTTGGAAGATTTACTGTCTTAAAACGATAGATCTCAGACGCGACCGTGACTTTTAGCCGAGTTAGCTGCTAATAAACCTTAGCCGAGAGGCCGGAGCAAACGCGTTCGCTATTTATGTAGTTTTAAATTATGTCTGCGCGATCAGGTAACATCTGTAATTTCTTTTTATTTGTCCCTCCTCTTTTAACAAAACGAGTGGTGTTCCCACATTTTTAATGAACGAAAACAACAAAGTTTGGACTGTCTTCAACTGTATTACTCGCATGTAAACAAACGGTGTTTCCGGTCAACCGGAAGTCGTGTGCACATTTCGCGCAAAGCATCATGGGGCATAGGAATACTGTGGATAGAGCTGCACAGTGTTTGATGCTATTTTATTCACCTGTTATTTCTTCAGGGGGGTTGAACAGACTAGCTTCCCTTTTTCCACCTCTGACGACATCAAACCCTTTGTCAGCAAGGAGTTGTTGGCCAGTTGCTGCTGTAAAACAAAGTATTAATTCATGTTTGACAATAAACAAAACAGTCTTGTTTATAGTTAAACTGTATGCTTATACACATTGATGACAGGATTGGTTTTTTTTCTGTGACAGCATTTCACCGATGCTCCCAGCAAAACTGCGAATAACTTACAGAAACAGAGAAATGGCTGAAATGTTTTCAAAGCTGCAGTGCTGTTAGACCTCAAATGTTAATAAAACATGTTTGTCTTGTGGAAACTACTACTGTATATTTTTCCAACGCAGAAAGACTTCAAATGATTACAGGCTAACAGTGCAGTGGTCTGTTCATTTTTACAGAGCTGCACGTTTTGACATTTTACTCACCTGTTCTTCAGTGGGGTTGAAGGAAGAATCTCTTTGCATGTCGCAGGTTGAAACAGGTTGAAACTTCAACACAGCCAGTGAGGTACAGCGAGGTCTCGTAGAACTAGCTAGCTGCTGCTAGCTTATCAACTGTCCAGTAGCATTCTGCTACGGGAGGTTGTTCTCTGTTTTGTATGTTTCCCATATCCAAGATGTAATGTAGGAACGTAATCCATGGAGCTTGGATCATTAATGTCCATGCCAGATAATAAATGCTGATTACACACGTTGATGCTTTTGTGTCGGGTTGAAGTCCTGCCGGCGAAGCGCTCTGCAGGGCCGAGCGCNAGAGCTGCACGTTTTGACATTTTACTCACCTGTTCTTCAGTGGGGTTGAAGGAAGAATCTCTTTGCATGTCGCAGGTTGAAACAGGTTGAAACTTCAACACAGGCAGTGGACTGAGGAACAGCGAGGTCTCGTAGAACTAGCTAGCTGCTAGCTTATCAACTGTCCAGTAGCATTCTGCTGCGGGAGGTTGTTCTCTGTTTTGTATGTTTCCCATATCCAAGATGTAATGTAGGAACGTAATCCATGGAGCTTGGATCATTAATGTCCATGCCAGATAATAAATGCTGATTACACTCGTTGATGCTTTTGTGTCGGGTTGAAGTCCTGCCGGCGAAGCGCTCTGCAGGGCCGAGCGCAATTCGTGGCAGTGGCAGCTGCCACGAATTGCGCCCGCTGTCTCTCGAAGCGCTTGAAGCCACATCTTCCTCCACATCTTCCTTCTTTTAGTCGCTTTACTCGACTTTCCTAGAGAGACTTGGTAAAACGAACAAGTCTCACCTTCTTTTACTCGTTTACGTTGCCTGGAACAATTATAAACACAATAAAAGTCATATTTTCCCAGCGCGACCGTTGGCAGTAATGAAAACTCTCCAGTACTATGGCAGCGCTTGCCCCAACTTCCGGTTGATTCTCGAAAAATGCGAGTGCGCATGCGCAATGACGACAACTGGTAAAAGGTCTATTGGCTGATTAGTGGATAAGCCACACGAGCAGCATGGACATAAAAAAAATTTAAAAAAATATTTATTATTTTAAATTATTTAGCACCTGCCTTGTGTGAAGTTCAGTCTGGATGTTATATGCAGCTATAAACTGATGTTTTCTGTGATTTATTTTCAGGGCAAAGCAGCAGGTCAGTGAGGCGGAGTAGGTCAGCGCAGATGGACGTCACTGGAAGTCCCACACAGACTAAAGTCAGACCAACCCGCATCTTCAACTCCAAAACCTGCAGCGAACCAAACCAACGAGTAAATATGAGCGTGCATTAAAAACCCTGAAATATCTGCATTTACCCCTCAAAAGAACGTGAACAAACTTAACAAGTACTCATGTCCATTAAGAGAATATTAAATGTGTAGTTTAAAGCTTTTGAAGTGTAATGTGAAAATATTCTGAATAAACAACATCTCACCTGTTGTAGATAGCTGTTTGAATGACATCAGTTTGAAGAAATGGAGTTTAATGTTAGCCACATTGATGAGCTAATGGCTAGTTCAAGCAAGACCGAGATCAAAATGGATTGCTGCCATCTTAAAACTCCCATCCATCCATCCATCCATCCATCGTCTTTACCCGCTTCTTCCTGTTTGGGTCTCGGTGTAGCAACTTCGATCCACAACATAAAGCCGCTGCCGGCTGAGAGCCTGCATTAGCTGGTTTCAGTGGTAGGTAGATCTGGCAATCATCCGCGTAACAGTGGAACGAAATCCCATGTTTCCTTAGGATGGACTCCAGCGGGAGGAGGTAGAGCGGGAAGAGAAGGGGTCCAAGAATAGAGCCCTGTGGGAGCCCGCAGGAAAGAGACATTAACCCCACCTGAACCAGAAGTGTAGCTAGCTGCTGCTTACGCTACTCGCAAAAAAGAAAAAGGTTTTTATTTATATAAATGTGGAGATGTTTCAGGAAAGCAGTGATCCACGTTAGCCGGGGCTACACTCGGACTTTAGCTCATCAGTGTGGTCAGATTTCAACTTCAAAGAGCTACTGTATTTACAACAGATGAAATAGTACCGGTAATTGCTCATAATTTCTCCACAGAACCCCTAAATCAAAAGCTCTGAATTTGTGTAACAGTAAATAAGAAATATCCTTGAATACCAGTTGATATATGCAGGTGTGCGTGGTAGAAATAAAAGTAATCACTGCACAAATACAAAGGCAGCAGCAGTAAGACCTGTGATGTAATATTGACACAGACTGATCTATTTTTCTTATCAAAAACCAAATCTGTTTGTCATTAACACGTTTGTTTGCTGTTCCAGTTCCTGGCGGTGGAGGAGCCGGTGAGGAGGAAGTGTCGAACACTTTGCCTCACTGGTTCAGTAGTGAGGGGCTTCCAGCTTCACCCGTCGAGCGTTGACTTCGGTACGCTGCAGGAGGGCGCCTCCTCGACCATTACTGTGATTCTGAAGAACATGGGTGTTGATATGTGCAGGTACAGCGTCAAACGGTTTCCGCTGGAAAATATATACCGTATTTTTCGGACTATAAGGCGCCTTAAGCGAAACAAAACAGAAAAGTCAAACTTTATTCAGCTCATTCACAATAACCACATAATATTGGTTTGAGGTAAGCACAACCAGAATTAATACATAAGGCACACCAGATAATAAGGCTCACTGTCGATTTTTAATAATAATAATTATAATACATTTAATTTGTATAGCGCTTTTGAAAAAAAAATTAAGGATTTTAAGTGTGCCTTATAGTCTGAAAAATACGGTATTTTATATTTCATTGCATTAGCTGTCTTACCCTGTGTTGAACCAAAACTCAGAACAGTGTCGAGCTTTCTGTACATTCTTGATCTTTACGACCATTATTTGCACAAATGTTTCCTTTTATTTATTTATTGTACTTTGTAGATGAAGATTGAAGCCAAATTTACTTCATTATACAAAGTTCAGTCAGGTCATCTTTTTTGGTTGTTGAGACGTTTCATCCATCATCCAAAGGACTTCATCAGTCCGAGGAGCCACAACAAACCGAGTCCCACAAGCAGCACACTCACATAGAGGGTCAACCAGTGTGCTGGTGATAAGATGGTTTCTGGGGCCCGCCCTCTCCTCCGTCGACTCCTCTGAGGCAGCCATAGCCAAAGTGTTCAAAACCTGAAAGTTCATGCTCATTAATCCAGGTAGAAAATCCAACAAAGTTCAGTCAGGTCCTCTGGACGGTTTCTTTTTTGTTGTTGTTGTTGTTGAGACATTTTGTCCTTCATCCAAAGGACCAGAGGAGTCGACAGGGGAGAGGGCAGGCCCCAGAAACCATCTTATCACCAGCAAATTGGTTGGTCCCTTATGGGAGTGTGCTGCTTTGGTAATCAGTTTGTTGTGGCTCCTCGGATTGATGAAGTCCTTTGGATGAAGATGAAATGTCTCAACAAAAAACAGAAACCGTCCAGATGACCTGACTGAACTTTGCTGGATTTTCTTCCTGGATTATTGAGCATGAACTTTGATACTTCATTATATGTGACATATGATTGTGTCATCTGCATACAACTAGGCCTGTCGCAATAAACAATAAATCAATCAATCGCATGATAAATTAAAATTATCGACCTCATTTTCATTTATCGGCCTTATCGTTTCTTCTTGTCTCTCTTTCTACTGAAGACACTGGATGACAAAAGGCCTCCAGTGCTCTTCACTGACCCCTCATTTTCGCTTTTCTATTCTGTTTAAAATCCATTTTAACGATCCAAAATCGTGTTTTTGGATCGTTAAAAGCAGCTAAGCTGAGAAGTTAAGCTACGAGCTAAGCTAACAGGCCGACCTCGAGAAAAAATCTCTGTCTTCTCGAAGCTCCAAAATTCTACGTTGAAACCTGTGCCTTTGTCTAAAAAGTTGTTTTTCTCTGCAAAAAGAAGCTGAGAATTTGTTTACTGGTTTTTTATTGAAAGCTTTGTGTGAATAATGCTATGCTAAAGAGCTCAAACCAAACCGAGCATCCTCCATTTTGAGAACCGAAAAACAGGAAGGAGAGACAGCCCATGTCACGTCAAGGGGACTCCCTCCCATTTTTCTCAGAGACACGCTGCTCGCTCCCTCACTGTCCATCCTTTGGTTCAAACAGTCTTATACTGCCATCCGGTGGTCAACAAATGTACTTCACACAAAGTTTACCAACATTTCTTTTTAAATTTAACAATAATTACCAATTCTTGTCAAATTTCAAACATTGTTTATCGCAATAATTTCTGAGACAATTACCATATTTTCCGCCTGATAAGTCGCACCTCTCTATAAGTCGCTTTGTCCAATTATTGGCAATAAATTGGAAAAATCCATAAACATGTTGCACCTTTATTTAAGTCACATCTATTATGCGTCACCGCTACACGACGCGTCAGTGCGTCATTTGCCCTGCTGAAAATGGCGGCCACAGAAGCATGCACGGAAGGACTTTTAATAAGATTAACACGGTAAAAACAATTATTTGTCTGCTGAAAATTATAGCAAAGATGTGTCTTAGCTTAACCGTTCCTTAATAAATTCACGTAATGGTCAAATCTGCTGGATTGAAATTGTTTTGCTTTGACGTCTTCCAAACGGTCGCGCGCGCTGCGAAAATAAATTATAAATAAATCTAATTTTAGCTCAAACAACTCCAACAGCTAAAAGTTTGTAAATAACCACCAAGTAATTACTTTCTGTAAGTTTAAAGAAAATCTGTCCTGTGGTTTATGAGCTATTTGCTAAAAAGTACCCGGAACAACAAAGAAGCTAAACGCGACACATTTACGCTCCTAAAACATCAAATTTTATCTTAAACAATTCCAACAGCTAACAGTTTGTAAATGACAACCAAGTAATTACTTTCTGTAAGTTTGATAAAAATCTGTCCTGTAGTTCATGAGTTATTTAGATAAATAGTACCCGTTGCTAACAAACACTGAGCTAACCGTTCATACCTCCAGAGCAGGAGGCCGGGCTGCAACAGAGTGTGTCCGACTAGAGGAGGCTGCCGTCGGACACATGAGGTGGGAACGGTCAGTGTACCCTAGCAGACAAAAGTGGTACTGCACCCCTAGCGGCCGAAAGTGGTACTGCACCATTTTTTGCCAAAATGAAAAACAGTCATATCTGAGCCAAAAATTGGACTAAAAATATGGGGGGGAAATCCATAAACAAGTCTCACCTCTCTATAAGTCACAAGGCATGCAAATTAGGCAAAAAGGTGCGATTTATAGACCGGAAAATATGGTAATCGCCCATTTAAATTTATCGTGACAGGCCTACATACAATAAAATGTCAACATCATCACAGAGGATATT
The DNA here is from genome assembly GCA_038048925.1 of Garcialebias charrua. Taxonomy (NCBI): domain Eukaryota; kingdom Metazoa; phylum Chordata; class Actinopteri; order Cyprinodontiformes; family Rivulidae; genus Garcialebias; species Garcialebias charrua. The sequence goes on along the minus strand of JBBPBX010005231.1, from coordinate 4,513 downwards.
ATCATGATACAACCTGACTAATAATACTCCTGTTACCCTGATGTCTAATAATACTGTTAGCTCAGGCACCCAGTGAAGACAACTTACTAGGCATGTAACCAGTGCTGGGCAGCACTAACCCAAAAATTAGTTCCACTATTTCTAAAGCACTAATTAATTTATTTAGGTCCACAATTTCAAAAGCACTAATGTCTTATGAAAATTAGGGGAAGCTAATTCTAAACCGCTAATTCTAAAATAAAACACCATCAGACAAGAAGCAAGTTTTAAGTTGTTTGTATTGTACTATAGACTTAGGAAGGTATTTATAATAATATTGTTTGTAATAATAATCATTTTCTTTGAGTATAACCAATAGACAGGAAGGTATTTATAATAATATTGTTTGTAAAAATAATCATTTTCTTTGACTATAACCAATAGACAAAAAATACACACAACAAAACAGACCCTGATTACACCCAAGAGTTCTTTTTTTTCTATTTTAAATCGGTTCTTGAATCCCGGATGATTAAAGGTCCATCAATCAATAATCTGGTAGTTTGTAGTTCATGATCCAGGGTAATATGTCCAGAAAAAAACAAATAGTTTGGTGCAATTTAAGTCCTACCGCACAGCTGTGGTGGTCCGGTAGCTTGCCAATGCCATCCTGGGTGGGAACAGGGGGTGAAAAAAAACCTGACCTAAACAAGGTCATAAACAAAACAAAAAATAGCATTACTTTATACACAGGACTAAACTGTTATCAAAATTTCTATAGGCAGTCAACAGATTTAATGAAAAGTAACTAAAATGATCCTAAGAGGATGAAATTACAAAAATCAAAGGATTTATTTAATACTTTACGTATTGAATGGATAATATATCTGTAATTTTCATTTAAGGCATTTGATTGTTAATATGTTTGTTTAACTTTACCCTGTTTTTGACACTATCAAATAAACAAGGTTTTTCAAAGTTGGACCTCTCAAAAAACTTACATAGGTACAATAGGTTAACATTCTCACATAAAATTAATTTAAAAGATATCCACATACCAAAATACAGTGGTCAATAAAATGTTTAGGTACTGCACTTACAAAAATGTGACATTTATTTTTATTTACCTCCAGAGAAAACAGTACAACATGTTTCCATCAAGAATATCTACTTACAAATGTAAGACAATGTCAATATACGTAAATGACAGCATTTTGTTTTTCTTCAAGACTGTGCCATCAGCTTTTCTATCAAACTTCATATCTCCACTTCCTGACCAAAGAGAAGACTTTACTCTGGAGGAGCAGGGATGAAGGTGTTTGACACCGTAGTTCTGTACAGTCCAGGATAACTTGTGTGTCACTGTAGCGGCCATCAAAATCTTGTGCTGCAGCTCGGGGGCGGCTGCTGGTTATGGTGGGAGTTGGTGAAGACCAGACTCTGTGTGGAAGCGGAGGAAGGTGGTTCTCCTCCTCCAACACCAGGCTTCTGCAGCAAAGAGGCGAGATATATGAATCTTGTGCAGCACAGAGCCTGCAGAACCTAGATTAGTGTGTACAGTATTTACATGTCAGTACACTAACACACAGTGAACTAAAAACTCAATTTAATATACAATAAAATGACAAGTTAAACAGGTAAAATCAATAAAAAATGAAGTAAAATCAAGCCTCTATGGAGAAAACATTACCTTTGCCCAGGTGTGATATGGTTCTCAGCAGCAGGTGCACATGAGGGAGTGAAGACTTTAGTTTCTGAGAGCTGCATAAAAACACACGAGGTCAAAATAATTAGACCAAGAATGTAAATACAGTATGTAGCTGAATGTACTAGATTGACTCACACTGACATCCTCGCTCCACTCCTCTGCTCTGCTGCCCAGTCCTCCGATGTATTCCTCCAGGAAACTAGAAGACAAGTTAAACATAACATGAGAGTGCACACAGTCTATTTTTTAATAAACTGAAAACTGTTTTGAGCACAAATGTTCACCCCCCTTAAATCAGAGAGTAACTTCTAGCCTTCAGAAGAAGAAGAAGGGCTGTGAGTGTGTTCTTTAGATTAAAGTAAAACTACAATAATATGCATGAATTACCAAATTAAAAGAACAATGCATGCAGCAAATAACCCACTGGAGACTAGCAAGGCCAAACTCAACTGTTTACATCTTCTTAAAGTGTAGCCAATTCCATCCTATTTTTATTTAATATTTAATTACCATCTTAGCTAAATCCCCATTAACAACAGGAACGTGGGGTTACTGAACCAGTAATCTTAAAACTGTCATCTGAACAATCCTAGCTTCACCCTATGGTGAGGTTTTTCAGCTTTCTTCATGGACCTGACAGAGCCCTGACAACGACTTCACAGCTGTCTCCTGATTTTTGCATGAAACTGAGAAGAGCAGCATGTATGTAGAATGATCACAAAATATGAGCCGTTTTGTTTAAGTGTGGAAAATCTGTTTCTATAACGTGAGTACACAAAAAAAAGATCGCGTTGCTAATAGGCTAACGTTAGCCGCTAACAGGTAGCAACAACACAACGCGATCAAACTAACGTTACTTACCCTCGTAGTTGTGCAGAAAACTTGAGACATGCAATTTAAATCCCTTGTTACGTTTGCTTGTCGGAGCAGAGGACCAGGAATCAACGATAAGATGAACATTGTCTTGGGCAGCTCTTGTAAACATTCAGACAGCACTATTTTCAATGAGACCGGGGCTAGACCGGAAGCTGGAAATCACCTTTCCGGTCAATGCGCAAGTGATTTACGACACTTGTGCACAGAGCCTATCGGACCATAATTAGGCTGCCTTCATTTAATGCTTGCACTTTTAAATTCAGAGTCAGAGAATCGTTATTGTCATTCACACCACTTGTGGTACATGTGATGAAATGAGATTATGTACACAGCCCATGTGTTTGGAAACTGTTATCCTCTATTTTCTTTTTATATAACATGCTTTAAAACACACATTTGAATCTGGAGATAGGGAAAATATGTTGCTAATTTACACAATTTATACAATGTATTGTCATATTCTGTGTTTTCTGGTACTTATTTATTTGAGACTCTGTTCACCTTATGGTTTGAACTTTTCTATACCTTGCATTTTATGTTTAGCCTCTTGTGCCAATTCTCATTTTCACCCTCAGTCTCTCTGGCCACTTATCTTTCACACCTGTTCCCACTGTGTAATCACCCAGGTGCTGTCACTTTCTCATCACACTGTTTCCTTCCATGATCACCATCCCTACCTAATATCTCAGTCCTCCCTGCACTTCCTAATGCGCTCCTTGTGTTTTTGTGCTCTTAAGTTTTGTAGGTGTATTTGTTGCCACCTCAGCCTTTTGTTTTTGTTAAAACAAAAGTATTATCAGAATCAGAATAAGCTTCATTATCATTGCACAGAGATATGAGAACATGTACGTACAGTTGTCCGAAAGATGGACATGGTGCATAAAGCTACTACTTATAAGAAAGTGTGGTCCTCTTATTTTTATTCAGAATAATATGTTTGCCCCCTCCCTGGGCTGCCACCTTACCGTGGTGGAGGGGTTTGAGTGTCCCAATGATCCTAGGAGCTATGCTGTCAGGGGCTTCATGCCCCTAGTAGGGTCACCCAAGGCAGACAGGTCCTAGGTGAGGGACCAGACAAAGTGCAGCCCAAAAACCCCTATGATGAGTGAAATAAATGGACTAAGTTTTCCCTCGCCCGGACGCGGGTCACCGGGGCCCCACTCTGGAGCCAGGCCCGGAGGTGGGGCACGCTGGCGAGCGCCTGGTGGCCGGGCTTTTACCCATGGAGCCCGGCCGGGCACAGCCCGAAGAGGAGACGTGGGTCCCCCTTCCCATGGGCTCACCACCTGTGGGAGGGGCCAAAGGGGTCGGGTGCAATGTGAGATGGGTGGTGGCCGAGGGCGGGGACCCTGGCGGTCTGATCCTCGGCTACAGAAGCTGGCCATTGGGACATGGAATGTCACCTCTCTGGTGGGGAAGGAGCCTGAGCTAGTGTGTGAGGTTGAGAGGTTCCGGCTAGAAATAGTCGGACTCACCTCAACGCATGGCTCTGGCTCTGGAACCAGTTTCCTTGAGAGGGGTTGGACACTCTTCCACTCTGGAGTTGCCCCTGGTGAGAGGCGCCGAGCAGGAGTGGGCATACTGGTTGCCCCCCATCTTGGTGCCTGTACGTTGGGGTTCACCCCGGTGAACGAGAGGGTAGCCTCCCTTCGCCTACGTGTGGGGGGACGGGCTCTGACTGTTGTTTGTGCCTATGCACCAAACGGCAGCTCAGACTACCCACCCTTTTTGGAGTCCTTGGAGGGGGTATTGGAGAGTGCGCCTCCTGGGGACTCCCTTGTTCTACTGGGGGACTTCAACGCTCACGTGGGCAATGACAGTGAGACCTGGAGGGGTGTGGTTGGGAGGAACGGCCCCCCTGATCTGAACCAGAGTGGTGTTCTGTTATTGGACTTCTGTGCTCGTCATGGATTGTCCATAACAAACACCATGTTTAAGCATAAGGGTGTC
>JBBPBX010005230.1:39750-53942 GCA_038048925.1 Garcialebias charrua | reverse complement strand
ATATATATATATATATATATTTGGCAGTGAGGGTGCTACAAAGCAGGAGTGCCTGTGTATAAAGCAACTTTATAAATTTTTGGGTGTGTATGGAAGTATGGCAAAATCTTACCAGAGCCAAGTCATCCCGACTGCAGTCCAGTGCCGCGATCATCACCTGCTCATAAATGATCCAAACTGGGCAGAACAAACACAGACAAAGAAAACTGTGTTTTATGACCTTTCCATTCAGATGTAACTTCAAAGTAATTATTAAACTGTACATGTAATGAATAAATTTAGTGTCTCCAACAGATGCATGTGCTTTTTCACACACAAGTGTTTTAATGATGAAAGTTTGAGTCACAAAAAGATGTTGATAATATATATTTCATCAAAACATTAATGTATTAACATACCGTTATTTAGAATATGCAAAAATAAAAAAAATGCATGCGACTTGCACTTTCTTTACATAACAATTTGTGCTGCTAATCATAAAATTTAGGACAGATTGTTTTTACAACACCAGACAGAATAAAGTGTGTTTAATTCCGATTATAATTCAAATAAAACAGTTAAAAAGTGGAAATCTCATGTCAAAATGGGTTAGCCAGAATTTGCAGAAGTAACAAATGAAAAGCCCATTTTTTAAAACAAATTAGGAACTCTGAACTACAAGTAATGAAATATTTATTGACAAGTATTTGATAAGTGATTTGACAAGTACATGTGCTGGTCATGAAATTAGAATATCTTGAAAAAGTTAATTTATTTCAGTAATTCCATTAAAAAAGTGAAACTTGTATATTATAATAATAATAATAATAATAATAATGTCTATTCCTGTCATCTGCGTATGTTCCCATACACAGACGAAATTCGTCTCTGCATTTAACCCAACCACCTACCAGGTGGTGCAGTGAGCAGCCCGAAAGCGCCCGGGGAGCTGGAGAAATAGGTGTGCACTCATAGACACCCCAAGCTGGGTAGTGGCCGGGGCGCGAACCCGCGACCTTCGGATCCGTAGTCAAAAGCCCTGCCACTAGACCATCTTGGCTCCGTATCATTACACACAACCCGATATATCTAAAATGTTTATTCATTTTAATGTTGATGATTATAACTGACAACTAAAGAAAACCCCAAATTCAGTATCTCGGAAAATTAGAATATTACTTAAGACCACTTACCGGTACAAAAAAATAAAAAAGGAAAATTTGACCAATTTATAAAAATGGATTTTTTTAAATGTTGGACAACTGAAAAGTATGAACATGAAAAGTATGAGCATGTACAACACTCGTTACCGTAATTTACGCCCTTTAAGTCGCTCCGCCCTATATGTCGCATTAGTCCAATTATGTCCAATAAAGTGGAAAAATCCATAAACGTGTCGCACCTCCGTATACGTCGCATCTATTATGCGTCACCGCTGACGTGTCGCATATGTTACGCGTCACCGCAAATGGCCACAAGAGCGTGCACGGTAGGACTTTAACAAGATTAACACTTAAAAACTATTTGTTTGGTGAAAATTATAGCAAAGATGTGTCCGAGCTGAACTTTTCCTTAATAAATGCACGTAATGTTCAAATCAGCTGAATTTAAAAAAAAAAGGTTTTGCTACGTCGGTGCTACAAAGCCTGCAGGCACAGCGAGCAGATACGCTTCATTTCTTAGACAGTCTTCTAAACGGTCGCGCGCGCTGCGAAAATAAATTATAAATAAATCTAATTTTAGCTAAAACATCTTCTAAAGCTAACTCATTGTAAATGTCCATACATTGATTACTTTCTGTAAGTTTCATCAAAATCTGTCAAGTGGTTCATGAGCTGTTTTGCTAACAGTGAAACACTGAGCTAACAGTAGTTCAGAGCTCCAGAGAACAGGAGGCCGTGCTGCGACAGAGTGAGTCTGACCAGAGGAGGCTACGGTCGGACACATGAGCTGGGAACGGTCGGTGGACCCTAGCGGCCGAAAGTGGTACTGCGCCCCTAGCAGCCGAAAGTGGTACTGCGCCCCTAGCAGCCGAAAAGTGGTACTGCTCCATTTTTTTCGTCAGAATGAATGGAAACGGTCATATCTCAGCCAAAAAATTATCCCTAAATAAGTAGCTTCGCCCCATAAGTTGCAGGACATGAAAATTAGGGCACTCGGTTCTGTTAATGGGGCGGGGTGCCCCGCTTGTATAATGGTAGGGGAAACACTGAAAGTATTTTAAAATCAACTTAGGGGGCTTTTAGAACTGATTCTGAATTGCCAGGACAAGGAATCTAGATTCTTTAAAGACCGTGTAAAGTAAATTTCAATATTTTCTTCAATAAACATTATAAATGTCATAATTGTAATGTTGTAAATGAGTAAAAAGTTTCAAAATTGTAGATCAATTAATTTTGGAGTTATAGATCAACTTGTGTATAAAGATATGTCTGTTTCAGGATTTTTTAGGCGTGTTTTAAATGTGACCGCGTTTCGTCACACGGTCTTCTTAAGTATAGCCCCACCCCCTGCAGCTCCAGCCGTATAAATTAGATCTTGCCTCGGTGGAGCCGTTCACTCGCGAATCGCAGATAGCATCAGATAGCAATAGCATAGATATTTTGTTCATTGTTAGCTAGCTAATCAATTATGCCTCGTTCGTGCATCTTCCCTGGATGTCGCAATGGTCAGGGCACCCGCTTGGTGACTTTATTTAAGTTTCCGAGAGATGACCGCCTGAAAAAACTCTGGATCGATTTTGTAACGAGAGGCCATGAAGACATCAGGATCACCTTTTTTGCTAAGAAAATGCGACAGGTCCATTGCATACTTACGGTAGTTATCAACGTGATTACTCTATATTTTAATCACCAACACAGACCCCGCATGCGATGTGACCGGGTCGGACCGGGTGCAGCGAGTCCGCTCATCTTCTAAAATAGCGCTTATTATTAAACACATAACAGCGGAGTTATGAATTATAGTTGTGTCCTCAACTTTAAAAACAAAACCAGAGTTGTTTGTGCACTAAAAACAGCGTAACTCTTGGAAAAAGGAGCTGCTGTTACAGCCAGAACTCAGATAAAAACAGAGCAGGTTTACTGGATCTCTGCTGCACCTGTCTGCCTCTCCACACACAGCTCAGCTGCAGGCTGCGCTGAAACCACGCCCACGCGCTGACACGCCCCCAGCGTTTCAGACCAGGGCACAATAGACCTTTTACCAGTTGACGTCATCGCGCATGCGCACTCGCATTTTTCCAGAATTTTCCGGAAGCTGGGGGAGCGCGTCAATTCTACTCTAGTGTATTCATTACTGCCAACGGTCGCGGTGGGGAAATATGACTTTTATTGTGTTTATAATTATTCCAGGCAACGTAAACGAGTAAAGAAAAAGGTGAGACTTGTTCGTTTTACAACGTCCCTCTAGGAAAGTCGAGTAAAGCGACTAAAAGAAGGAAGATGTGGCTTCAAAGTCAAAGTCAACTTTATTGTCAGAACTGCAATATGCACAGGACATACACAGGACCGAAATTGCGTTTCTCTCAGTCCCTCGGTGCAACAGTAACCGTCTAAACACTAAACACTAAAACATTTAATAAACATAAGCATAAAATAGTAAGAGTGTAACACTGTCCCGAGTTTTTTCATAGTAGTATGAAAGTATGAAAATTTACACCAACACTGAAACACCAAACACCCCTGAAACACCAAACACCCAATGAACATAAGCATAAAATGAAACAATAAAAGTGTAATACTGTCCTGAGTTTTTTCATAGTAGTATAAAAAGTATAAAAAGTATATCTATAAAATAGACTGAAGGTTCTAGCATTGACATTTGCAAAGAGTGGCACAGCAGCATATAAGTTAATGTACACAGTATATGTATGAGGTAGTTGATGTTGGTATAGAGGCAAAGTGGCATATGCAGTAAGGCACATAAGGCACATTTGGCATCCTTAGATAAGGCTAGTCAGAGAATGCTGTATATGTATCAGCAGTAGTGTAGATATAAAAGTAGTGTAAATGTAAACAGTAGTAATAAATGTAAAACAGTAGTAATAAATGTAAACCGTATTAATAAATGTAAACAGTGAATGTAAACAGTAGTATGACTATAGGCAGTAATGTAATACAAACATTAGTGCAAATATGAGAAGTAGTGCAAACTGAATGAGCACATGACCGAGAGTTTAGTGAATAACCCGTTTGATGACACAGGGTCCAGTGTTAAAAACTTTGTGTTGTGTGGTAATGTGTGAGAAAGTTTTTTGTGTTAAGGCAGTTCAAATGGGAGGGGAGGCAGAGCAGGCAGAGTGTTTAGCATTCTGACTGCCTGATGAACAGAGCTGTCTCTCAGTCTGCTGGTTCGAGCCTGGAGACTCCTCAGTCTCCTCCCTGATGGCAGCAGTCTAAGCTGTGTAGTGGGTGTGTGGGATCACCTGCCATGCAGAGGGCTTTCCGAGTGAGGCGTTTGCTATGTGAAGGGCGAAATATACCTGAGCGTACATGGAGTACGCCTATACGCCACGTACGTACGTCAAGGCAAAAGCGTAGCCCCGCGTAGCCCCTCAGGGCATGTACGCGCAAAGCTTTTTTTTTTACGACCGCGGACGCTTGCGCGGTGTCTGACCATAAACTTCCCCGGCGCCGGACTGTTTTGTATGTTACACAAATGAAATAAATTCCCCTTCTTTATCGCTGATCGGGCCTTTTCTTTTGTTTTTTTGCCTAAAGTCAAGTAACCGCTTCTTCCTCCGTTCACTCGATGAATGAAATGAATGAATTCAGGTCCTACCTGGGTGCGCGATGTTTTAAATATTCCCTGGTGGACTGTGTGCTGCAGGAAAAGCGCTCCCTGTTATTATTTTTATTTCTGAGATAACTTTTTATAACATATATAGTAGAAACACCGCATCAGAACACCGCAGAAGTCTTCAGCGAGCTGCTCATGATGCATTCTCGAGGTTTCACTTAGAGCTGACTGAAAGCAGCGGTCTTCACGGACATCTTTAACATCTCACTGAGCCAGGCCATCCCCACCTGTTTCAAAGCCACCACCATCATCCCTGTCCCAAAGAAGGCAACGCCCGCATGCCTCAATGACTATCGCCCAGTAGCACTCACCCCCATCCTGATGAAGTGCTTTGAACGGCTAGTCATGAAAAGCATCACATCTGTCCTCCCTGCCTCCCTGGATCCCTTCCAATTTGCATACCGACCTAATCGCTCAACCGACGATGCCATCTCCTCTGCCCTCCACACAGCTCTCACACATCTGGACACGAAGGACTCTTATGTTAGAATGCTGTTCATCGACTTCAGCTCGGCATTCAACACCATCATCCCCCAACAGCTCATCCTTAAACTGGACAGTCTGGGGCTGAACACCTCAATGTGTAACTGGCTGCTAGACTTCCTGACCGGGAGACCACAGACAGTACGGATCGGGAGTAACACATCTAGCACCATCACATTGAACACAGGGGCCCCACAAGGATGTGTGCTGAGCCCCCTTCTATTCACCCTGCTAACACACGACTGCACACCATCGTACAGCTCCAACCACTTCATCAAGTTTGCGGACGACACAACAGTGGTAGGTCTCATCAGCAACAACGATGAGACGGACTACAGGAACGAGGTGAGCCGCTTGGCCTTGTGGTGCGGACACAACAATCTCACTCTCAACGTGGAGAAGACAAAGGAGATTGTTGTGGACTTCAGGAAGAGGGATGCACAACATGCCCCTCTGACCATCAACAGCACCGCAGTGGAGAGAGTGGACAGCACCAAGTTCCTGGGAGTGCACGTCTCAAAGGACCTGTCCTGGAGCAGGAACACTGCAGCACTGGCCAAGAAGGCTCACCAGCGCCTCTACTTTCTCCGCAAGCTGAAAAGGGCTGGAGCTTCAACCTCCATCATGTGCACCTTCTACAGGGGAGCCATAGAAAGTGTCCTGACAAGCTGCATCACGGTGTGGTTTGGTGCATGCACTGCATCCTGCCGCAAGAGCCTCCAGCGCATCGTGAAAGCAGCTGAGAAGATCGTCGGCACCTCCTTGCCCTCACTGCAGGACTTACACAGCAAACGCCTCACTCGGAAAGCCCACTGCATGGCAGGTGATCCCACACACCCACTACACAGCCGCTTTAGACTGCTGCCATCAGGGAGGAGACTGAGGAGTCTCCAGGCTCGAACCAGCAGACTGAGAGACAGCTCTGTTCATCAGGCAGTCAGAATGCTAAACACTCTGCCTGCTCTGCCTCCCCTCCCATTTGAACTGCCTTAACACAAAAAACTTTCTCACACATTATCACTCAACACAAAGATTTTAACACTGGACTCTGTGTCATCAAACGGGTTATTCACTAAACTCTCGGTCATGTGCTCATTCAGTTTGCACTACTTCTCATATTTGCACTAATGTTTGTATTACATTACTGCCTATAGTCATACTACTGTTTACATTCACTGTTTACATTTATTAATACTGTTTACATTTATTACTACTGCTTTACATTTATTATTACTGTTTACATTTACACTACTTTTATCTACACTACTGCAGATACATATACAGCATTCTCTGACTAGCCTTATCTAAGGATGCCAAATGTGCCTTATGTGCCTTACTTCATATGCCACTTTGCCTATATACCAACATCAACTACCTCATACATATACTGTGTACATTAACTTATATGCTGCTGTGCCACTCTTTGCAAATGTCAACGCTAGAAACTTCAGTTTATTTTATAGATATACGTTTTATACTTTTTATACTACTATGCAAAAACTCAGGACAGTATTACACTTTTATTATTTCATTTTATGCTTATGTTCATTGGGTGTTTGGTGTTTTAGGGGTGTTTGGTGTTTCAGTGTTGGTGTAAATTTTCATACTTTTATACTATTATGAAAAAACTCAGGACAGTGTTACACTTTTTTTACTATTTTATGCTTATGTTTATTAAATGTTTTAGTGTTTAGTGTTTAGATGGTTACTGTTGCACCGAGGGACTGAGAGAAACGCAATTTCGGTCCTGTGTATGTCCTGTACATATTGCAGTTCTGACAATAAAGTTGACTTTGACTTTGACTTTGAGCTGTCAATCATTTCAGTAGGCGTGTCAGCAAGTGACCAATCAGCGAGCTCAGTTCAAGTCCCCTCCGCGTGCAGCTGCTCATATTACAACAAGGATCTGGAGCGAGAACGCGAGCGTTTGAAAGCTGATAAAAGCCGAGCTATAGCAGCGAAAACATGCGCACAAAATGCGCACGTACAGTGGCGTACTTCATGTACGCTGAGGTGTAGTCCAGGCTTAAGTCCTGCAGTGAGGGCAAGGAGGTGCCGACGATCTTCTCAGCTGCTCTCACGATGCGCTGGAGGCTCTTGCGGCAGGACTTCACGCCGACACAAAGCACCAACGTGTGTAATCAGCATTTTTTATCTGGCATGGCCATTAATGGTCCAAGCTCCGTGGATTACGTTCCTACATTACATCTTGGATATGGGAAACAGACAAAACAGAACAACCTCCCGCAGCAGAATGCTACTGGACTGTTGCTAGGTTAGCAGCTAGCTAGTTCTACGAGACCTCGCTGTTCCTCAGTCCACTGCCTGTGTTGAAGTTTCAACCTGTTTCAACCTGCGACATGCAAGGAGATTCTTCCTTCAACCCCCCTGAAGAAATAACAGGTGAGTAAAATAGCATCAAACACTCTGTGCAGCTCTATAAAAATGAACAGACCACTGCACTGTTAGCTGTTATCATTTGAACTCTTTCTGCGTTGAAAAAATATACAGTAGTAGTTTCCACAAGACAAACATGTTTTATTAACATTATTTGAGGTCTGACTTTAAAAACATTTCAGCCATTTCTCTGTTTCTGTAAGTTATTCGCACAGTTTTGCTGGGAGCATTGCTGGGGGAAAAAAAGTTGCCCCCATTTTCCATCAGCGCACACAATCACCTCCTCTCGTATCCGCGGCACAATGTTCAGGCATTTTGACCAGTTGTTGTCCACTATTTTAAGAAACCAAGCTTCTAAATTACAACTCTCTATCATTACGAAGCTGCTCGGCTCCTTCCTACCCCCCCTGCATCCGGTTTCAGCTTTTTGCCGTCCAATCAGAACGCTCGTTTCAGGCGAGCTTTGCGTGATGACGTCAACTAAAAGGTCTATTATGTTTTTTCATTATTTTTGAGACTTAATTTTATAAGGTAAACAATGTTTTTAATCAGTCAGATTTATATGGGTGATTAATAACACATATTTATGCCGTGTGACAAACTCAAAACACACATTTAATTTTACTTTACACGGTCTTTAATTAATCCAAAAAAAATCTGCACCTCTAGGATGAAGTGATAAAGAATATTAATTATTAAATATATAATATATATATAAATATAAATAATATATATATAAAATATATAATTAAATAAAGGTTGAATGAATGAAAAAAATATATATATATATTTCCAGGGAGGAGAGAATAGTGATCAGAGCAGACCTGAATGGACATGATGGTGAAGGAAACAAGAGGGGATGAGGAAGTGATGGGTAGGTTTGGTGTCAAGGAAAAAAAATCAGGAAGGACAGATGGTGGTGGATTTTACCAGGAGAATGGAAATGGCTGTAGTCAATACTTTTTTTCTCTAACCCCCACCCCATCCAGGCAGATGAATGCTTATGTTGAGCCCAGTTTTGCAGAAGATTTCTTCTGGCTGATCTGCTGATGAACCTGCTGGCTTCCGTAAAAATATAACTTTTATTAATTGGCATTTTATATATGTGATTGTTTTGTACAGTACCCCAAGATGTGATTTGGTGTTATTTAAATAAACATAGTTGAATTAAATGCAAGCAAGATTTGGAAAATTTGTCATCTAAAATTTCATTATAGTAACTCTCCTACTTCTTCCCTGTGACTTTTACTTTTTGCCTATATTCTTATGTATACAAAAGCCCTAAAGTTTCTCAAAACTGTTAACTGTTTTTTGTATGTTTTATATTAAATAAAATAAACCTCAAACAAGTCTGACAGTTTGAGCAGTGTCTTTTGCATAATTGTATAATGGAAAATGCTGAATATGACAGACAGGCATAACAATCTCTTTAAATAATTACCTCTGATTTGCAATGAACAATGACATATATATTCTTTCTTTCAGACAACTTTATCATATGACACTTATTATACACTGAACTAATTTAATAGATTTATAGACCAGTTAATAAATCAGAACACGTTTGACAGCTTTGGCAAGCATTCTGGACATGCTCAGTGAAATGAACAACTCATGCTAATTAAACCCAAGTAAAGTCAAGCTCCACTCAAAAACTGTCAGGTTAATCCAAACAACTTCCCTGAGTTTTTCTTCACATTAATGATAGTGTTTTGATATTTGCCATCTCATTTCACAGCCAATTCAACTGCAAGTATCAATGAAATAATGGCATGGCATGTGTCTGGTTAACGCTTCAAAGAAATTTATACATCATGATGAATGGAGGAGAACAGTTTTTTTTTTCTAATGTAATGTAGAAGGGCACTTGGGTTACAAAAACAATTTTGCCCTTAGCTAAACAGACTTTTAAATTATAGTTTGTTTTTTCTCACTCGTTTTAAAAGCATCTGGGCACTGGGAAAAAAATTATAAATAAAACGAGGTGCGCCCAAATGCTTTATTTTTTCTTGGCCATAAAAAAAAGTCAGGGGATCTAGTATTAAATGCAGTTACAACTCAGATTGTTTTTGTGCCACAAACTGCATAGTGAATAGACAACTAGACCGTTTCTTACTTTTCAGCTGGTGCATGACACTACTGTATTAGAAGGGATGACAATCAGGTAAAAAATTTTCTCAACAATTCATGAGCTAACAGTCAGACAACGTTACTGAGGTGGGAGAATCAGAGAGGGACATGTTTATCTGTGCCACGTGTGTGTGTGTCCATATGGACTCTAAGAAATGGAAAGACAAAAAGGTTGCTTCAAGTCAAAAACAACAGAATAAGCAGATACTGTATCTATCTTGCTGTTGGAATTATAGTAGTGTAGGGATACATGGGAAATGAACTGTACACAGTCTTATGCTACTTTACAGAGTGACTTCTGCAGACTCGCTCCATCGCAGTTTGTGAACATACAGTCCATAATATTAAACACACACAAAAAATTGTACACGACACATGATAGGGTTTATTTATATAGATATACTTTTTATATTTTTTTATACTACTATGCAAAAACTCAGGACAGTATTACACTTTTATTATTTCATTTTATGCTTATGTTCATTAAATGTTTAGTGTTTTAGTTTTAGTGTTGGTGTAAATTTTCATACTTTTATACTACTATGCAAAAACTCAGGACAGTGTTACACTTTTACTATTTTATGCTTATGTTTATTAAATGTTTCAGTGTTTTAGTGTTTAAATGGTTACTGTTGCACCGAGGGACTGAGAGAAACGCAATTTCAATCCTGTGTATGTCCTGTACATATTGCAGTTCTGACAATAAAGTTGACTTTGACTTTACTTGATGATTGTCAACTTTAATATTACTCACATGATTGGGACAGTACTGTATAATAAAAAGTTAAGGAAAAAATAAAATACTTGGGCCAGGCGTCACCATTTTGAAGTTTTCACTAAGCCTCCACTGTATTTCCCGCTCATAACAACCACATTTCCCAGAAGGCAACAGGGTCCTGCCCAGAAGCCCTATATCCTTCTGCTGAAAAAAAACAGAGGTAAAGTTTTGATCTGATCGGCACCCAGCAGTTGTAGAGAGGACACACTGAAACCGCTGAACCGGAGCAGAACCAGACCTCCCTGTGAATTTTGAGAGCTGGTAGCCGGCCCACGAGGACTTACCGTAAAAACCGGTGTATAATACGCAGTATTTTTGCTCATTTGCATGTCCTGCGTATTATACACCGAAGCGTATTATTTATGGATTTTTCCCCATATTTTTAGACCCATTTTTGGCTCTGATATCTCAGTTTTTCATTTTGGCCAAAATGGTGCAGTACCAGTTTCGGCCGCTTTGGGCGCTATAGGCAGCAGCAGAGGACTCAGAGAGCAAAGAGGAAGAGGGGCCACTTCCAGAAGTTTCCAGCTCATGTGTCCAAAAAAAGCCTCCTTTGGTCGGACTGACTCTGTCGCTGCCCGCTCCCTGCTCTGGATGTACCGGTAGCTGCAATTAGCTGTGAGGTTCGCTGTTTTTGCTTGCAAGATACCACTCATAAACCACACCGTGGATTTTTAAATCCAGCTGATTTCACATTTGGTTAAGCTTAGGAGGAGCCCGTTTGCTATAAAGTCAGGTAAGAAATATATATTTTTAAGCGTTTATTTAGCTAAATGTAAAGAAATAAATCGGCGAACTATTTTTTAAAATCCAGCTCAGACCAGCTGATTTCACATTTAGTTAAGCTCAGGAGAAATATAAGAAATATATATTTTTTAGGTGTTTCTGTACGGTAGTTTTATTTTAATTAAATTCAGCTCTTGATGCGCAGCAGCAAACCGTTTCTGTCTGGGTGCGCGCATCGTGTTTACGTTCAAAATTCAGCTCATTTGTACTCATTTATTAACAAAAATTAAACCGAGACACGATAACATATATATTCAGCTAACAAATATATTTATTTTTAGGTGTTTCTGTACAGTAGTTTTATTTTAATTAAATTCAGCTCTCGCTCCAAACTGGGCCTGTGTGTGTGTGCGCACATCGTGTTGTTTACATTTTAAATTCAGCTGATTTGTAATAATTTATTAACAAAAATTAAACAGAGACACGTTAACATATGTATTCAGCTGACAAATACATTTTTAGGTGTTTCTGTAGTTAAATTTTAATTAAATTCAGCTCGCGCTGCACAATGGACCGCATTTCCGGGTTGTCTCATCGGTGACGCATAACGTCAGCGGTGGGTGGATGACGCGTTACGTCGGCGTCGGGGAGGGTTTGGCGGCATCTAGTGGCCATAAAAAAGACTCACGGCAGCGCGTATTATACACCGAAGCGTATTATCTACAGATATTTCTGTTTTATTTTGAAAAATTGGACAAAGCGTATTATACACCGGAGCGTATTATACACCGGCGAATACGGTACAAGCGTGGACGCGCACCGAAAGCTCAAGAGCTGTTTCCATAGCCCATTGGGAATTTTTTCATCCAGACTTTGGCCCTGTATACACGTAGCCGGATATCAGTAAAACCGAATAGTTTATCATGCGGTTTGGCCTTTCATCCACACGTGAACTCCGGTTGATGTAATATAAACGAATAATAAAAAAACTCAGACCAAAGTGGAGATTTGAGAATTCTCCGCTTTCGGGTTTGCGTGTGGACTTTCAGAACCGGAGATTTGCGTTTTTCTCCGACAGCTGGAGCGGAGCTGACGTCACATAATGCTCTTTTAAAAAGCGCTAAAATGTCAACATACCTGCTCTGACATGATTCCCAGTCGGACATGATTCCCAGTCGACATTTTCCTGCGTTTTATTAAATTTGTACTCCAACACGGTATTTAATAGTAGTTCAACCTCGCGGTCTGTCCACACAAACGAACAGGGAAAAAAAGAAATAATAACAGGAAGTTGTGGTTGGTTTGAAGGGTTGTGACTGCACTACACTGCCACCTATGGGTTCGGCATATTCTTTACAACGCTCTGTGGTGGAAATAAACGGGGACATGTAGACGAACATTTTAAATATCTGAACATGTATGTACGGAGATATTGTTTTTGCGCAGATATTCATTTTTTAAACACCAGGCTACGTGTGTACAGGGCCGTTGACTCAAATCGAGCACCGGCCCCACACCAGCCAACAGAAGGTCCCCAACCCACACCCAGAAATTAGCTTTGGTGCTCAAGAGCTGCAATGAACTGGACCAGAACTGGACGTCTAGACTCAGTAGTGAACCCGAGAGATGAACTGGATCAGAACCGGACCTCTAGACTCAGTAGTGAACCCCAGAACAAGTAAGTAAATTTTATTAGCTACATATAAGTGTGTATGTTGTTAAAATTAGTAGGTTAAGAGTCAACATTATTTTGGGCTTGTCGCTGAAGGTTAGGTTTGCAGAAACGAACTGAGATTTTACTTACCGTACGTTGCTGTGTTCTGGAGAGCTAGTACTGGTAAGTAAAATTTAGTAGCTGATGTGTGTCCCATCGGTGTATAGGGCTGAGTACCAAACGTGGGTTATCTTATGGTACAGACCGAAGCATCAAAATATGCCTCGTCTTTCGGTGTCAAGTTTTGGCGATTGGCTGTAATGTTACACATGGTTTTAGCCATGTGTAACATTACAGCCAATGCCAGTGCTGCAACTTGCAGCATGCAGGAAAAACACATACGTTGTTATACCCACAGACAGGGTTCACATTAATAGCCACAAATAGCCACTTGTGGTTTGCCACAATATCTGTGTGGTGAACTAGTTGTGTGTGTCGGCAACACGACTAATTTGACGAAGCACCTGACTGCGTATAGAATCAATTTAAGAGCAAAAAGTTGCTCCATGTTTGACTGCAAGGAGTGAGGACCGCAGTCTTCCTCCTCTCAGCATTTAAGTCAGTGGGTGTTACAGATTCTGAACGGCCTGATTCAAAATCTCCCCGACCGGACTCCATGACCAGACAGCTCTGTGTCTGGAATTTCAGCTGGTAAGTTTATATTTGTTACCATTACTGCAACTTAATACATGAACCGCGGTGAGTTAAACTAGGATCCATGTAACTCTAACTTTAAGATATTAGTGTGTAGCTTTATTTTATGGCTATGTAGCTAGCTAAAATCAAAAGCTAACTAAAGATTGACAGTAACAGATAAAGCTTACGGTAGCTTGTAAAAAAAATAAATTAAAAAAAAGTAAAATAACTTTGTACCAGGTGGGAAGCGGGTTCGCTTCCCACCTGGTACAAAGTTATTTTACTTTTTTTTTTTATTGGAGTAAATAAAAAGGAGTTGTGTTACAAACTCCTTTTTATTTACTCCAATAAAAGACAAACGTAAAAAAACTTGTACCAGGTGGGAAGCGAACCCGCTTCCCCGGGTCAAGATAAAAGAGTGTAATAGCCGAGCGCAATCTCTCTGAGTCACAGCGGCGGATTGGTTTTTCAGGAGTCCACTTTGCCTATAAAGCAATCACCCCTCTTAACATTCTAGCTACGCAAAGGAGTTAGAGATTATCAGTTATA
>JBBPBX010005230.1:0-24228 GCA_038048925.1 Garcialebias charrua | reverse complement strand
TACAGAGAAGATTTAACAAGAAAATACAGTATTCACAAATCCTTGTTTGGTTCTGGTTATTTCACCTGTTGGAGCAACCAAACTAAAATACAGTATTAGTTCTCTTTTAAAGAGAAAAAGTCGAGATCTTACCTGGCCTGTCTCTGTTCGTGGTCCTGCAGCTTCAGACTGATGCTGCTCTGTCATTTATAGAAACCTCTTATCGCCTGGCCTGCGGTTCTTATCGCGGCTCGGTATGATGTGACCCAGTTTTTGGTGCTGACCTCCGGGACGGGAACAGCACAGTCCATCACCTCAGCCTCAGCTGCTGAGACAAGGACGGAAGAAGAAGCGTGACCAGGACGTTTGTAAACACACAGCCTCATTTTTTAATCAACATTTAACCATGTCTTGTTGTATTATCGCGTTCGGTAATGAACGTAAACATATATGGCGAAACACACGAAAAGAATTACACTCGGGCTTTTAAATAGCAAGAAGAGAAATATACAATAAATTCCAAAGCGGCTCATGGCTCTGATCAGCTCTGATTATTATTATTTGTTCACGCATGCGCAGAATGGGCAGTAGTGTGTGGGGTTTTTTAAACCCTGTGCGTTGTCTCGCAGACAGGTTTCTGAACTGGACCAAACTGTGATTCATACAGTAGTCACCAAATATTTTGTGGTGGACAAATGGATGATGGGCTCAGAGGTAGTGTTAGTGATTAAATAAAACACATTTGAATCACGACATGTTCAAACGTTAAATATGGAGGAGTTTGCCCATAAATATAGGGCCGAGCTTGCGCCCGCTGTCTCTCTAAATGTGTTATAGCAGCCACCGCTATTGGAAATGTGTGTAGGCCTATTTGGTTTGTGTTCGTTTGTTCGCCCTTTAACAAAATATCTCATAAACCAGTAAACTGATTGTTTTTAGTCCGTCAGAAATTGATAAGTGAATGTTCTTCTGCAACATTTAGTCAACTTCATTCAAGATGACCGCTACAGCTAACATTAAAAAATGGCAATAACTATCGTAGTCAGTTTTACAGATGTTAAGCTGAAATCTGAACAGTCAGCTCAAAATGAAATATCTAAATCTATTGCAATATTTTACCGAGTCAGGGATCTATTGAACGACAAAGCACTGCATTTGTTGTATAATACAATTATTGTGCCACATTTAATTTATTGTGTTAATGTTTGGGGAAAAGTGTGTAAATCAATTACAAAGCCTATTTTTATCTTGCAGAAAAGAGTTGTAAGAATTATCACAAGAAAGCATTACTATCATCCATCAAGTATATTATTTTATCAAATAAAATTGCTGAAGTTCCATGATTTGGTGGATTATAATATTTTATCAGTTATGTATAGAGCTCAAAATAATACACTACCTTCAAATATCCAAATATATTTTGTAAAAAGATCAACCTGTTACAATCTTAAGGGGACAGATATATTTGTAAAACCACAGTATAGAACTTTGAAGGGAAGGTCTACCATAATTCAGGGAGTTGGGTTATGGAATGACTTGGAGAAAGATGTTAAGGAAGCCAAATCAATGGTTGTATTCAAGAGAATGGTCAAAATCGAATAGTTAAAAAAATATATGGAGTTTAAAGAGAAATGTATGAGAATTAGAAAATTAAATGAGATATTCATTTTGTTTTGTTATTTATAGAAAATGGTTGTTTGAATTATTTGTTAGAGAATAAGGAGCAGATATAATGAGATTTTTTTCTTCATCTGCTACCTTTCATTTTATATATATATTTTTCTTATTACATATATATTAATTGTTTTGTAAATTCATAAAATGAATAAATAATTTTTAAAAATGTAGTGGGCTACGTACAGCACTAACTTATCTTGCAAGATTTTGTGATATTGAGTGTGACTGCATAAAGTTAACCTAAAATAGATTTCCCAAAGCTGTTTTGGTTTAGTATACAGCCTATAATGGCAAATGAGTAAAATGAAGGCAAACTTTTTACTAAAAACAAATGTGCAGCTATCCAACTAAGGAACTAACTATAAAACATTTGTGCAATTGAATAATTGTTTATTATCTGGCAGTTCAAAAACCTGTTTAAAAAGTATTTAGTTGATCCAAAAGGCTGCTGCCAGTGTTTTAGGAGAGATCTCCAGTTTTAGCTTCTCTCCATTGGCTCCCTCTCAAATTCTGAATAGAATTCAAAATCTTACTTCTAACAAAACTCTCAACAGCCTGATAAATATACATGTACAGTCTTATAATAAATATCTCATTGTTCCATGTGTTTTAACACTTTGCTCTCAGACTACAGGTTTACTTGTGTTATAGAGTTTCCAAAAGCAGAATGGGAGGCAGGGCCTTCAGTTATCAGGCTCCTCTCATGAGGAACCAACTTCCAATTTCTGTCCGTGAATCCAGTTTTAAAACTAGGCTCAAGTCTTTCCTTTATGATAAATCCTATAGTAAGGGTCAGCTTGGGTTTCCTGGCCTATCCCTTAGTTACGCTGCTATAGGACAAATAGACCTCATTTCATCAAATGAATATTTACAAATGAATAAATTGTATTTGTAATTCCATCCATTACCTTTACCTGCTTCTTCCTTTTTGGGTCGCGGGGGTCACTGGTGCCCATGTCCAGCCATCACTGTGCGAGAGGCGGGGGACACCCTGGACAGGCTGCAAGTCCATCACGGTCTATCTTAACATGTGTTGTTGTTTTTATCTTTCCTCCTAGTGAGGGCCTACCTGCTCGCCTCCGTTTTGGACCTATCATTCTGTGTCTGTTTCTCCTTCCTGTCCTCTCAAACCCAGATGGCAGCTTGTTCTGAGCCTGTTCTGCTGGAGGTTTCTTCATGTCATGAGGGAATTTTTCCTTTTCACTGTTGCCTTTGTGCTTGCTCAGGATGGGAGACTGCAACAAAATGTGTCTGCTGGCTTACTTCCTTATGGATAATTTTATTAAATGGCATTATAATGTATATGGATGTTTCTGTTCAGTGCCCTGAGATAACTTATGTTGTAACTTGGTGCTATAAAAATTAACTGAATTGAACTGAATATATATTAAAGAAAACAATCTCCAACAGACATGGAATGTCCATTTTGACTTTTTACATGTAGGATACAACCGTTAAACTCCACATTACATGCAATATGGTGGTCCACAAACTCCTTTTGGAAGGTTTTAGATCAATGAAAGTACTTCTCCCAGTGACACAAAAAATGCATGTATGTGTGTGACATTCCCATCATAATATGTGCCCTAATGGATGTGGGACCCACAGACTCACTGATATTTCTCAGTTTAATTTGAAACTTTTGGTGTGTCCTGCTTGTGAAGCTGTGCAGAAGACTGCATTCCAGCATCGCAGTCCGTCTAGACATGAATTAAGACTTTTGTTTTTAACGAGATAAGTGCAGGAGCACAGATTGTGTTGTTTTATTATGCTATCAATTGATTTTAGCATTTCATTAGTAGACACTTAGGTGCTACTAGATGTAAGAATGTGAGCAGGTGTTATCCTGACACAACCTTATAATTAATTACTTATTCAGGAGTCCTGAATAAGTAATTAACTTGAAATACTTGACGTCATTTGAGCAGCTGCAGCGCGGAGAGTTTACCAACAGGACAAATTGAGGTCGCTGATTGGTCATTTGCTGACACGCCTACTGAATTGATTGACGGGTCGGGTGGGGGAAAAAAGGCGCGAGCTGGCATCTGCAGTGTTCTGTGTTTATATGTTAATAAAAACGTTCTAAGAAAAACAACAAAAAACAGGGAGCACTGTTCCTGCAGCCCACACATCAGACCAGCACACCAGGAAATTTGCAGAATCTCCAGCAGCCGCGCTGGACCCGAGTTTAATTTGCTCGTGACAAATTCGTTCATTTCTCATCATTTCAGTCATGGAGTCAACGGAGGAGGAAGAGATCACTTGACTTTTGGCAAAAAAAAAAAAAAAAGGCCAGATCAGGGATGAAGAAGAGGAATTTAATACATTTGTGTCACATACAAAACAGTCCGGCACCGGGCAGTTTATTGTGAGACAACAGCTTTGCGCGTACATGCCCCGCGGGGATACGATCGTGCCTCTGCGTAGTACGTGCGTATAGCTATACGCATGTAGGGGGCCTTCACTCTGATGGACCAAGAAAGCCTGGTTTCAGAAGGCAGCAGAAGAAGAATAAATCTTATATCAGCCCCTTTTTCCAGCAGACTAAACAAAAGTAATTAACAAAAAAAAAACGTTTTCCGTATTTCTTCAGAAAACTAACTTTTATCATTCTTTTGAATGTGTAGAAATCTTGCAAACCTCATCATCACTTTCACATTTGAAGCATATCAAAATGTAACATTTGAAATGTGCAGACAAACTAATATTAAAAAAAATCTGATAATAAACCATTTCTCCCCTTCACAACTTTCATCTTTGCTCAGAAACATCTGGTAAAATCCCCTGAAACACAAAATGTACAATTAAAAACCTCTAAAGAGAAATTTAAAAGAGATGTTTGTACAAATTGTCTATTTTATTCATTACTTGTTTTTTTACTATTGCCTTTGTTTTAGCATTAGAATTATTAAAAAGACCATGCACATACATTGATAAACCATAAATTTAAGTAAAATAATTGTTTAGTTATATATTTTTACTTCCTCTGATCAATTTGATGTGTGCTACTGACCTCTTGTCCAGGTCAGACTTGTAAAACCATCTGAGGGTTTTGATTTGGTCAAATAAAGAAATGTTGAAACGTTTAACTGAGATGGATGAAGGAGTGAGGTTTTAATATTCATTCATTCAACCTTTATTTATACAGGCTAGCCTCATAAAAGAAGATCCGTGACAGTCGAGGAGAAAAAACTAAAGACAATCAAAAGATGTTCCAACAGGAATTTATTTTGTGAGAATATTCAACCAGAGTATTTATTTTATTTATTATTTAGGCATTTATGGAAAATTATAAAAGGTCTTTGTCTACTGAAGATCTTGTTTTGCTTCTTTATTTACAGATTAACAATGATTTTTTACTAACAGATAACAATGTAAACAAAAACAGTTTGACACAATGTTCTCTGAGATGTGAAGGCAACACAACAAAAAACTTATAGTAACAAAATGAAACAGAATTATTTTAGTTTACAGATCTCAGCTGTGTCTCCAACAAACTCCTCAATTTAAATGCTTTCTGCACAGATTTAGTAATAATAATAAAAACTAACAAATGTGTTAAAAAATATCAAGTGATGTCTATATTAATGAAGAGGAAGAGAAACATATTTTAAATGTGAAATACAAAAATATAAAGAAAATAAAAAGAAACAAATCAGAGCTGCACAAAAAACAGATGATGGGACAATAATGTCAACAAAAACTGTTGGACATGTTGATCTCTGAGCAGTGGAGACAACACAACAAGAAACTTTCAGCAACAAACTAAATTATTTTAGCTGTGTCTCTAACAGTCCAGAGATATATTCCAGCATGTAGTGGTCGAGTAAAGGAGGTCTGGACTTTGTGGAGGAGAGTCATGGTCTCAGAGATGCTGTAGAAAGACAGAACACCTGCTCTGTGGTCCAGGTACACTCCAACTCTGGACACATCACGAACTGAGATGGGAGTTCTGATGCTGTTGTGATGAAACTCATTATTGTTGTCACAAAATAAAGCCCAGGATTTATCATTATGTCCAAATGCACTCTCCGTTTTATCAACATCCTTGTATGCGACTGCTGCTACACCTCCAGTTCTTCCCAACTCCACCTCCCAGTAACAACGTCCAGTCAGACTCTCCTTACTCAGAATCTGAGGATAAAATGTAGTGAATCTGTCTGGATGATGAGGATAAAACTGTTTTCGTTTCATTAATTTTACTTCTCTGTTCCCCTCAGATAATACCATCTGTCTGTGAGCTGTGTTTGGATCCAGAGTGATGTTACGTGAATATCTGAAGAAGTCCGCTCTGCTCTTTGGTTCTGACAGTAAACCTTCAGTCCCTCTCAGTGACATGTTTGTCCACGTGTCTCTCAGAATGTCCTCCAGTTTGTCTCTGAGCTGGGACACAGCTGCTGACACGTCTTCAAAGTATCTCAGAGGAGCATCACTGATGCTGGATGAGAGTGGAGACTCACTGGGTGCTGACACTGACTGGTAGCTGTGGACAAACTGGTTGTGGTCCTCTGTGTGTGAGAGCTGCTTCAGCTCAGCATCTTTCCTCTTCAGATCAGTGATCTCCTGCTGCAGCTTCTCCTGAAGATCTCCGACTCGACTGGCCTCAGTTTCCTGCTGGGATCTGATCTGCTGCTTCACCTCGGAGCTTCTTTTCTGGACGAGCCGGATCAGATCACTGAAGATCTTCTCACTGTCCTCCACTGTTTGATCAGCAGAGACGTTGATGTCCTCCAGCTGCTGCTGAAGCAGCTTCACATCTGTCTCTCTGCCCTGGATTCTCTGCTGGATGTTCTCTCTCCTCACCTGGAGCTCCTTCTGCTTCTCTCTCCTTTCAGCTGCAGCTGAGACGACGTCGTGGCCTTTATGTTCATCCACCGAGCAGACGTAACAGATGATCTGCTGATCAGTGCGACAGAACATCTTCATCACCTCATCGTGACGAGAGCAGATGTTCTCATGGAGCTTCTTGGAGGGCTCCACCAGCTGATGTTTCTTTAACTGAGCTACATCATAATGAGGCTGCACGTGTACCTCACAGTAAGAGACCAAACACATCAAACAGGACTTGATGGCTTTTAGTTTTCTTGCAGTGCAGACATCACAGGCCACATCTTCAGGTCCAGCATAGCTGTGATCATCAGGAGCAGCTTGGAGTCCACTCGTCTTCATCTGCTCCACTAAAGCTGCTAACATGAAGCTTTTCTGCAGAACAGGCCTCGGTGTGAAGGTCTTCCTGCACTGAGGGCAGCTGTGGATCTTCTTCTGATCCTCTCCATCCCAGAAGTCTTCAATACACTTCATGCAGTAGCTGTGTCCACAGGGAATAGTCACCGGATCCTTCAGTAGATGCAGACAGATGGAACAAGACAAACTTTCTTTGTCCTGCCAAACTCTTTTCTGCGCCATTTCACCTCTCAGCGTCTGTGGAAGTTTCACTTCCTGATAAATGAAACCAGTCTGAAACCAGTCTGAGCTCTATACCACGTGTAGCCAGGACCTTTTCCGTGTTTGTGCAGAGGCAGGTGCGTCTTCTTCTTCTTCTTGGGTTTATTGGCGGTTGGCAACAAACTGTTAGGCGTTACCGCCACTCACTGGTCTGGAGTGGGATTCGTCATGGCCTATTTACCTATCTCTACAGTACAGTACTGTACGGTATACTGTATCATCTACCTATGGGAGACTGCAACAAAATGTGTCTTCTGCTGGCTTACTTCCTTATGGATAATTTTATGGCATAATGTACCGGTATATGGATGTTTCTGTTCAGTGCCCTGAGATAACTTATGTTATAACTTGGTGCTATAAAAATTAACTGAATTGAATTGAATATATATTAAAGAAAACAATCTCCAACAGACATGTCCATTTTGACTTTTTACATGTAGGATACAACCGTTAAACTCCACATTACATGCAATATGGTGGTCCACAAACTCCTTTTGGAAGCTTAAAAAAGACTTTAGATCAATGAAAGTACTGTACTTCTCCCAGTGACACAAAAAATGCATGCATGTGTGACATTCCCATCATAATATGTGCCCGTGTAAGAGGGGGTGAAGAGACGACACAGGAGACAGGCTGCAGAACTTCACCTTTTAATCAACTCCTACTAAACTGGCGGGAACCCGCCCAACACTGCTTTATATACCCACATAACATCCGGTCCTCTGGACCTTTCACAATAAAAGCATCCTGTAATACATTCGGTCCACTGGGTGTGAGTAGAGCCCCCTAGTGGTCCACCACACACGCCCCCCCAGAACACCCAGTAAGGTCCATCACTAGTCCCGCATTTTAGGTTTGATCAAACGACCAGAACGGCTGAACCTGGGCCCTGCAGAACCAGTCTGATGAAGTGGAGGGCTACGAGGAGGGTCTGCAGAAGATTCGGGCTCCAATGGACGTTGAGAGTTTCCGGAAGAAGGACCGCCGTCCGTTAATAATGTGGATGGAGGTCTGCCTCTGCGAGGAGCTTGGGCCGTAACAACCTGATCATCTGACATAACATGAGCTGGTTTAAGCCTATCAATACAGACAGTCTCAGTACGACCCCCTAAATCCAAAATGAAATGTTTCGGACCCGGTTGAAGAACTCGAAACGGTCCATCATACAAAGGCTGTAGTGGTGTCCTGTGTGCATTGTGTTTGACAAAAACAAATTTAGAGGACTCCAGACTCTTAGGGACAAATGACTGCGGTAAATAATGGTGTACCGGACCGGGGACACGAAAAGGGGCCTCCTGAGGTGAAAGATGGAGCAACGGTGGAGGGAACTGTGGTGAGGGTACCTCAGGTAAAAACTCACCGGGGACGCGCACAGGCTGACCGTAAACCATTTCAGCCGGGGAAGAGCTCAGGTCTTCTTTGGTTGCGGTACGCAACCCCAACAAAACCCAAGGAAGGCGGTCAATCCAGTTGTCACCGGTCAGTGCAGCACGAAGTGCAGCTTTCAATGACCTGTGAAACCGTTCACACAAACCATTAGCTTGGGGGTTGTAAGCGGTGGTCCTGTGAACGTTAGTCCCCAGACCCTTGGCCATGGTAGACCAAAGCTCCGAAACAAACTGCGGGCCCCTGTCCGATGTAATGTCTGAAGGGGGGCCGAAACGTGCAACCCAGGTAGACAAAAAGGCCCGGGCCACCACTGCAGATGTTGTGGACGTCAGAGGAACCACCTCTGGCCACCTGGTGGTACGGTCTATCATAGTCAGCAGATGAGTAAAACCCTGTGATGGAGGCAGAGGGCCTACTAGGTCTACGTGCACATGATCAAACCGCCGACTTGGGATGGGGAAAGGTTCCAACGGTGCTTTGGTGTGTCTGTTAACCTTAGCACGCTGGCATGGGACACACGCTGCTGCCCACTCCTTAACCGCTTTACGCAGACCGGGCCAAACAAACTTTGAGCTGACCAGTTTCACAGAGGCTCTAACACCTGGGTGAGAAAGGGAATGTAAGGAGTCAAAAACGCGGCGTCGCCATGAAGCTGGAACCAGGGGGCGGGGCCTGCCTGTAGATACGTCACAGAGCAGGAGAGGACCTCCGTCATTCACCTGCCTTTCCTCCAACTCGAGGCCTGTGGGGCCGGACTGGAGCTCGAGTATTTCTGCATCGCTACGTTGGTCCGCAGCCATAGCAGAAAAATCGATGCCAACGTACACGGGAGCGATCAGCACCCGGGAGAGACAGTCAGCCACCACATTGGATTTTCCAGCCACATGCTGAATGTCTGTAGTAAATTCAGACACCGCTGCGAGGTGGCGTTGCTGGCGAGCAGACCAGGGGTCAGAAATTTTTGACATAGCAAACACCAGGGGTTTGTGGTCAACGTATGCAGTGAACTGGCGGCCTTCCAGGAAAAACCTGAAATGGCGTGTAGCCAGGTAAAGCGCCAGCAACTCTCTGTCAAAAACACTGTATTTCAGCTCATTGTCCCGCAGCGTACGGCTGAAAAATGCAAGCGGCTGCCAAACCCCGGAAACCTGCTGTTCTAACACAGCCCCCACCGCAACATCAGATGCGTCGGTTGTTAAAGCTATTTGCGCCGCTGGGGATGGATGGGCCAAAAGGGCAGCAGTGGCCAATGCAGCTTTAGCATCACCAAATGCCTGTAGGCGTTCTGGTGTCCAGTCCACGCTGTCGTTGGGCTTTTTCTTTTTCAGCGCTCCATAGAGCGGACGCAGCAGGTGTGCTGCCCTGGGGAGGAAACGGTTATAGAAGTTAACCATTCCCAAAAACTCTTGTAGCGCTTTAATAGACTGGGGCTGTGGGAAATCTGACACCGCCTGCACTTTGTTTGGTAACGGGACGGCACCACTTGCGGAAATGCGGTGGCCCAAAAAGTCAATGACTGGCAGCCCAAACTGGCATTTCGCTGTATTTACAATCAGGCCATGTGCAGCCAGGCGCTGAAAAACCTCACGGAGGTGGGACATGTGCTGCTCAGCCGAGCTGCTAGCCACCAGGATGTCGTCCAAGTACACAAATACGAAGGACAGACCCCTTAGGACTGAATCCATCAACCGCTGAAATGTTTGTGCTGCACCTTTAAGACCAAAAGGCATGCGCAAAAACTCAAACAGGCCGAAAGGCGTGATAACAGCGGTCTTAGGGACATCCTCCACATGCACAGGAACCTGGTGGTATCCCCGTACTAAATCTACTTTAGAAAAAATGGAGGTCCCAGCCAGGTGCACTGAAAAATCCTGGATGTGGGGGATGGGGTAACGATCGTTCTCTGTGATGTTATTGAGGCGGCGGAAATCTCCACATGGCCGCCATTTGCCGTCTGCCTTGGGCACCATGTGGAGGGGGGAGGCCCACGGACTGTTTGAGCGCTGCACGATGCCTAAACGCTCCATGTTAGCAAACTCTTCCTGTGCTATTGCTAGCTTAGTAGCATCGAGGCGGCGTGCACGTGCGAACACCGGGGGCCCCTTTGTGGGAATATAATGTTCGACCCCATGTTTTGTGTTTGTGGTTGCAAAATCAGGAACAGTCAGCGAGGGAAACTCAGACAATAAACGCTGAAACACATTACCCGAAGCTAAAAAGTTAGCATGCATTAAAGGCCCAGCTCCTCGCGTCTTACAAGGCAGTGACGAAAAAGACACAGCGTCGATCAAACGTCTGTTAGCAATGTCAACAAGGAGCCCGTGAGCACAAAGAAAATCAGCCCCTAAAATAGGGACCGAGCTAGCAGCTACCACAAAGTTCCACCGGAAGTCTCGTTCATGGAAACGCACAGTCACCAACCTTTCGCCAAACGTCTTGACGGGAGAGCCATTCGCCGCGGTCAGCTGTGGCCCGCAGCCTTCAGCCAACCTGTCGGAGCCAGTCGGGGGGACGAGGCTCCTCTGCGACCCCGAGTCCACCAGGAACCGCCTCCCTGACTTCGAGTCCTCGATGAAAAGCAGCCTTTCCTTCTCGCCAACGGCTGCGACTGCTAGCGGCTGTTGGCGGTCTCGTTTCCCTGCGGCTTGAAGCTGCACGGCGGGACGCACCGTCGTGCTTTGGCGCCAAAACGCGCGTGGAAGAAACAAAGCGCGGGACCTGCCCGCCTGCGGCTAGTGACTCCTGCCACCACCGCTGGCTCCTCCGGCGCTGTGTGCGTCGCTCGAAACTCGGGCGCTGCTGGAGATCCAGGGACCACCGCCTGTACCGCGAAGGTCCTCGCGGTTAGAATGATGCGGTCGGCTTCTTCGGCCAGCGAGCGGTAGTCCTTCTCCTGCAGAAACGGGGAATTGGCCAGGGCGGTTCGCACAGGAGCTGGAAGCTGGCGGAGGACGAGGTGGCGGAAGAGGAACTCGCAGTCGTCAGATCCCCGCAAGGACAACATGCTCTCCACGAGCTCGAGGGCTGTGCCGTCTCCCAAACCGGAGAAGGAAAATAGTTTCTCAGCGCGCTCCGCCTCTGAGAGTGTGTAGCGCCGCAGAAGAAGCTTCTTGAGGGCGTCGTACTTTTCTTGTGCAGGAGGGTTTCGTAGTAGGCTCATCACCCGCTGGGTTGTCAGCGGATCCAGCGAAGCAACCACATGGTGGTATTTGGTGTCGTCAACAGAAATCCCGCGAAGAGCAAACTGTGATTCGATGTGCGCGAACCACGACTCAGGCGCGTGCAGCCAGAAGTCCGGGATTTTAACGGCCACCGAAAAAGCGAGCGGGGCCGCCTGTGTAGATTCCACAGCCGTGGACAGCTGAAAAGAGCTGGCTGAAGCGTCAGGTGTCGACATATTCAGTTCACGAGGGTCACCAGTGTAAGAGGGGGTGAAGAGACGACACAGGAGACAGGCTGCAGAACTTCACCTTTTAATCAACTCTTACTAAACTGGCGGGAACCCGCCCAACACTGCTTTATATACCCACATAACATCCGGTCCTCTGGACCTTTCACAATAAAAGCATCCTGTAATACATTCGGTCCACTGGGTGTGAGTAGAGCCCCCTAGTGGTCCACCACACCCTAATGATTTGTTTCCCACAGACTCACTGATATTACTCAGTTTCATTTGAAACTTTTGGTGTGTCCTGCTTGTGAAGCTGTGCAGAAGACTGCATTCCAGCATCGCAGTCCGTCTAGACACGAATTAAGACTTTTGTTTTTAAAGAGATAAGTGCAGGAGCACAGATTGTTTTGTTTTATTATGCTGTCAATTGATTTTAGCATTTCATTAGTAGACACTTAGGGGCTACTAGATGTAAGAATGTGAGCAGGTGTTATCCTGACACAACCTTATAATTAATTACTTATTCAGGAGTCTTGAATAAGTAACTTGAAATACTTGAAGTCATTTGAGCAGCTGCAGCGCAGAGCGTTTACCTACGGGACAAATTGACGTCGCTGATTGGTCATTTGCTGACACGCCTACTGAATTGATTGACGGGTCGGGTGGGGGGAAAAAGGCGCGAGCTGGCAGCTGCAGCGGTGTTCTGTGTTTATATGTTAATAAAAACGTTCTAAAAAGAAAAAACAGGGAGCGCTGTTCCTGCAGCCCACACATCAGACCAGCACACCAGGAAATCTGCAGAATCTCCCGCAGCAACGCTGGACCAGAGTTTAATTTGCTCGTGACAAATTTGTTAATTTCTCATCATTTCAGTCATGGAGTCAACGGAGGAGGAAGCGATCACTTGACTTTTGGCAAAAAAACAAAAGGCCAGATCAGGAATGAAGAAGAGGAATTTAATAAATTAAACAGTCCGGCGCTGGGCATTTTATTGTGAGACAACAGCTTTGCGCGTACATGCCCCGCGGGGATACGATTGTGCCTCTGCGTAGTACGTGCGTACAGCTGTACGCAGAGCTATGTAGGGGCCTTGACTCTGATGGACCAAGAAAGCCTGGTTTCAGAAGGCAGCAGAAGAAGAATAAATCTTATATCAGCCCCTTTTTCCTAGCCTGGTTAAAACCAGACCCTTGTCCTTCACTTCGCTTCAGACAAGGTGCAGTGAAGGGAAATGAGAATTGAGCGGAGCTGTGCAGGAAGGCGAGGGCCAGGCTACCTTTTTCCAGCAGACTATATTAAACAAAAGTAATTAACAAAAAAAAAAAGTTTTCCGTATTCCTTCAGAAAACTAACTTATCATTCTTTTGAATGTGTACAAATCTTGGAAACCTCATCAACACTTTCACATTTGAAGCATATCAAAATGTAACATTTTAAATGTGTAAACTAATATAAAAAAATCATATAATAAACCATTTCTCCCCTTCACAACTTTCATCTTTGCTCAGAAACATCTGGAAAAATCACCTGAAACACAAAATGTACAATTAAAAACCTCTAAAGAGAAATTTAAAAGAGATGTTTGTACAAATTGTCTATTTTATTCATTACTTTTTTTTATTATTGCCTTTGTTTTAGCATTAGAATTGTTAAAAAGACCATGCACACACATTTATAAACTATAAATTTAAGTAAAAATAATAGTTGAATTATATATTTTTACTTCCTCTGATCAATTTGATGATGTGTGCTACTGACCTCTTGTCCAGGTGCAATGTGGGATGGGTGATGGCTGAGGTCGGGGACCCTGGCGGTCTGATCCTCGGCTACAGAAGCTGGCCATTGGGACATGGAATGTCACCTCTCTGGTGGGGAAGGAGCCTGAGCTAGTGTGTGAGGTTGAGAGGTTCCGGCTAGAAATAGTCGGACTCACCTCAACGCATGGCTCTGGCTCTGGAACCAGTTTCCTTGAGAGGGGTTGGACACTCTTCCACTCTGGAGTTGCCCCTGGTGAGAGGCGCCGAGCAGGAGTGGGCATACTTGTTGCCCCCCATCTTGGTGCCTGTACGTTGGGGTTCACCCCGGTGAACGAGAGGGTAGCCTCCCTTCGCCTACGTGTGGGGGGACGGGCTCTGACTGTTGTTTGTGCCTATGCGCCAAACGGCAGCGCAGATTACCCACCCTTTTTGGAGTCCTTGGAGGGGGTATTGGAGAGTGCGCCTCCTGGGGACTCCCTTGTTCTACTGGGGGACTTCAACGCTCACGTGGGCAATGACAGTGAGACCTGGAGGGGTGTGGTTGGGAGGAACGGCCCCCCTGATCTGAACCCGAGTGGTGTTCTGTTATTGGACTTCTGTGCTCGTCATGGATTGTCCATAACGAACACCATGTTCAGGCATAAGGGTGTCCATATGTGCTCTTGGCACCAGGACACCCTAGGTCGCAGTTCGATGATCGACTTTGTTGTCGTCTCATCTGATCTGCGGCCGCATGTCCTGGACACTCGGGTGAAGAGAGGGGCGGAGCTGTCCACTGACCACTACCTGGTGGTGAGTTGGCTCCGATGGTGGGGGAGGATGCCGGTCAGACCTGGCAGACCCAAACATATTGTGAGGGTCTGCTGGGAACGTCTGGCAGTCTCCCGTAAGACGGAGCTTTGACTCCCACATCCGGGAGAGCTTTGAACACGTTCCAAGGGAGTCGGGGGACATTGAGTCCGAGTGGGCCATGTCGAGGCATCTTATCAGAGTTGTGGCTGCAAGGTTGTTGGTGCCTGTCGTGGTGGCAACCCTCGAACCCGGTGGTGGACACCGGCGGTGAGGGATGCTGTCAAGCTGAAGAAGGAGTCCTATTGGGCCTTTTTGGCCTGTGGGACCCCGGAAGCAGCAGATAGGTACCGGCAGTCCAAGCGGCATGCGGCTCGGGTGGTTGCTGAGGCAAAAACTCGGGCGTGGGAGGAGTTCGGAGAGGCCATGGAGAATGACTTCCGTACGGCTTCGAGGCGATTCTGGTCCACCATCCGGCGTCTCAGGGGGGGAAAGCGGTACGCGACCAACACCATTTATGGTGGGGATGGCGTGCTGTTGACCTCAACTCGGGATGTTGTGAGTCGGTGGGCGGAATACTTCGAAGACCTCCTCAATCCTACTGGCACGTCTTCCACTGAGGAAGCGGAGCCTGGGGACTTTGGGTCGGGCTCTCCAATCTCTGGTGCTGAGGTCACCGAGGTGGTTAAAAAGCTCCGCGGTGGCAGGGCTCCAGGGGTGGATGAGATTCGCCCTGAGTTCCTTAGGGCTCTGGATGTTGTGGGGTTGTGTTGGCTTACGCGACTCTGCAATATCGCGTGGACATCGGGGGCAGTTCCCTTGGATTGGCAGACTGGGGTGGTGGTTCCCCTATTCAAAAAGGGGGACCGTAGGGTGTGTTCCAACTATAGGGGGATCACACTCTTAAGCCTCCCTGGTAAGGTCTATTCAGGGGTTCTGGAGAGGAGGGTCCGTCGGATAGTCGAACCTCGGATTCAGGAGGAGCAGTGTGGTTTTCGTCCTGGTCGTGGAACACTGGACCAGCTCTACACCCTCAGCAGGGTCCTGGAGGGCGCGTGGGAGTTTGCCCAACCAGTTTACATGTGCTTTGTGGACTTGGAAAAGGCGTTTGACCGCGTCCCTCGAGGGGTTCTGTGGGGGGTACTCCGGGAGTATGGGGTACTACCAGGCCCTTTGATATGGGCTGTTAGGTCCCTGTACAACCAGTGTCAGAGCTTGGTTCATTTCCAGTGAGAGTTGGACTCCGCCAAGGTTGCCCTTTGTCACCGATTCTGTTCACAACTTTTGTGGACAGAATTTCTAGGCGCAGCCAAGGTGTTGAGAGGATCCGTTTTGGTGGCCTTAGAATCGCTTCTCTGTTTTTTGCAGATGATGTGGTCCTATTGGCTTCATCAGATCGTGATCTACAGCTTTCGCTGGAGCGGTTTGCAACCGAGTGTGATACGGCCGGGATGAGGATCAGTTCCTCCAAATCCGAGGCCATGGTCTTGAGCCGGAAAAGGGTAGCGTGCCCTCTCCGGGTTGGGGAGGAGGTCCTGCCCCAAGTGGAGGAGAACACTAGAAGTCCCAGAGAAGGGTCATTCAACATTTCTACCTTTGGAACCCAGAGACGGGTCGAGTGACCCAAAGGATTTTAGCTAACATCCTATAATGAGCTGTTAACAGGCGCTTTTGTTTTGTAAATAAGGCCATTACTGGCGCACCACAGGAGGGGGCACACTAATTTGACTAAGGCTGCGCTTTTTTGCGCAAGTGAACTTGGCTTCTAAATCCCCCGGTCCCTTTCAGTGGGCTACATATGTTGGTCCGTCACTTGACCTCAGGTCATGTGACCTATGTTGGTCCGTCAGTTGACTTCATGTTGTGTGACCTGTGCTGGTCCGTCACTTGACCTTAGGTCATGTGACCTGTGTTGGTCCGTCACTTGACCTCAGGTCATGTGACCTGTGTTGGTCCGTCAGTTCACCTCAGGTCATGTGACCTGTGTCAGTCCGTCACTTGACCTCAGGTCATGTGACCTGTGTCGGTCAGTCAGTTGACCTCAGGTCATGTGACCTGTGTCGGTCCATCAGTTGACCTCAGGTCATGTGACCTGTGTCGGTACGTCAGTTGACCTCATGCCGTGTGACCTGTGTCGGTACGTCAGTTGACCTCATGCCATGTGACCTGTGTCGGTCAGTCAGTTGACCTCAGGTCATGTGACCTGTGTCGGTCCATCAGTTGACCTTCAGGTCATGTGACCTGTGTCGGTACGTCAGTTGACCTCAGGTCATATGACCTGTGTCGGTCCCTCAGTTGACCTCATGTCATGTGACCTGTGTTGGTCCGTCAGTTGACTTCATGTTGTGTGACCTGTGCTGGTCCGTCACTTGACCTTAGGTCATGTGACCTGTGTTGGTCCGTCACTTGACCTCAGGTCATGTGACCTGTGTTGGTCCGTCAGTTCACCTCAGGTCATGTGACCTGTGTCAGTCCGTCACTTGACCTCAGGTCATGTGACCTGTGTCGGTCAGTCAGTTGACCTCAGGTCATGTGACCTGTGTCGGTCCATCAGTTGACCTCAGGTCATGTGACCTGTGTCGGTACGTCAGTTGACCTCATGCCGTGTGACCTGTGTCGGTCCGTCAGTTGACCTCATGTCGAGTGACCAGTGTCGGTCCATCAGTTGACTTCATGTCGTGTGACCTATGTCGGTCCGTCAGTTGACCTCAGGTCATGTGACCTGTGTCGGTCAGTCAGTTGACCTCAGGTCATGTGACCTGTGTCGGTCCGTCAGTTGACCTCAGGTCATGTGACCTGTGTCGGTACGTCAGTTGACCTCATGCCGTGTGACCTGTGTCGGTACGTCAGTTGACCTCATGCCGTGTGACCTGTGTCAGTCCGTCAGTTGAACTCATGTCGAGTGACCAGTGTCGTTCCATCAGTTGACTTCATGTTGTAGTGACCTATGTCGGTCCGTCAGTTGACCTCAGGTCAAGTGACCCGTGTTGGTCCGTCAGTTGACCTCATGTCGTGTGACCAGTGTCGGTCCGTCAGTTGACCTCATGCCGTGTGACCTGTGTCTGTCCGTCACTTGACCTCTGGTCATGTGACCTGTGTCGGTCAGTCAGTTGACCTCAGGTCATGTGACCTTTGTCGGTCCGTCAATTGACCTCATGTCATGTGACCTGTGTCGGTCCGTCAGTTGACCTCATATCGTGTGACCTATGTCGGTCCGTCAGTTGACTTCATGTCATGTGACCTGTGTTTGTCCATCAGGTGACAGACAACAATAGGTCAAGCATGTTTTAGAACACAGCAATGGGCCACCTGCATGTGCCGGCACGCACCGTATATACATGCGCCAAGGACAAGGAGAGAGACAGTACTTGTAAGCAAAATAATTTATTTGACAGAACATCAAAGTTACAGGATAGTCAGCACAGCAGAATGAGACAATTTTATGCATAAAACTGTTCTGGAGCAGACAAAGCTTTCCGTTCAGTGGATGTCCCAAAATGTTCAACTGTGAGATAACTTCAGGGTCTGTTATGTGTGAATTCAGGTCAGGGCCTCTCTTCTGACTAAGGGGGGAAGTGCAAGCAGAGTCTTACTTACCTGGTGGAAACATTGGAATGCAGTTTGTGCAGTCTGGTGTGGTGGGGGTGTCTGAGTTGTGTGCACGCATATTTATAACAAAAGGCAGTTAATGGCCCACTAATGTGGACCCACTAATGGTTGGTTTGGACTAAGGGTCTTTTGACCCTCTTTCAGGACTTCTGGGGGGAGGTCGAAAATCCTGGGACTTCTAGTGTTAAGTATCTCGAGGTCTTGTTCACGAATGAGGGAAAACTGGAGCGTGAGATCGATAGGCGGATAGGTGCAGCGTCCGCAGTGAAGCGGGCGCTGTACCGGTCTGTCGTGGTGAAGAGAGAACTGAGTCAAAAGGCAAAGCTCTCGTGCCGCCGCTTTGGCGCAGGGGATAAGCGGGAGGCACATATGCTTGAGGCCGAGCCTCTCCACAGGCGTCGCGGGTTCACGACCCAGACCCGACGAGCTTCCTTCTGTGGTGTCTCCCCCATTTCTACCCGTTTCGCCCTCTCCCTCTCCAATAAAGGCCACTAGCGCCCAAAAATGTAAAAAATGTAAAATAATTTAAAAAAAAGGCAAAGCTCTCAATTTACCGATTGATTTACGTTTCTACCCTCATCTATGGTCATGAGCTTTGGGTTGTGACCGAAAGAACAAGATCTCGGATACAAGCGGCTGAAATGAGTTTTCTCCGCAGGGTGTCTGGACTCTCCCTTAGAGATAGGGTGAGAAGCTCGGTCATCCGGGAGGGACTCGGAGTAGAGCCGCTGCTTCTCCACATCGAGAGGAGCCAGTTGAGGTGGCTCGGGCATCTGGTTAGGATGCCTCCTGGACGCCTCCCTGGTGAGGTGTTCCGGGCATGTCCCACCAGGGAGGAGACCCAGAGGAAGACCCAGGACACGCTGGAGGGACTATGTTTCTCGGCTGGCCTGGGAACGCCTTGGGATTCCCCCAGAGGAGCTGCTCCAAGTGGCTGGGGAGAGGGAAGTCTGGGCCTCCCTACTTAGGCTGCTACCCCCGCGACCCGACCCCGGATAAGCGGAAGAAAATGGATGGATGGATGGATGGATGGATGGATATATAAACACTAAAATAAATATAACATCACCTGGGCAAGACACTTAACCCCGAGTTGCGCCCGGTAGGACTGGAAAGCGCCTTGCATGGCAGTCTGCCACTACCGGTGTATGAATGTGTGTATGAATGTGTGTATGGTTGGTATTGTAAAGCGCTTTGGGGCCCCTCATAGGGGGCTGGAAAGCGCTATATAAATAAGCTCCATTTACCATTTACCATCACTACTTCACAAAATTACTTTGAAATGTAACCTCTACAATAAACCAGGTATTACAGTATTACCCTTTTTTTATATTACAATAAACGTTGATATCTGACCTCTTAATTTTTTTCTTTTAATAGTGTGAGGACCAAATTGCTATAAATTTTGTTTTGTTTACTGTAAATTATTTGTCAGTTTGCATCAAACCATCTTTTTGAAGGTTTTATTTTGTTAGTACTGTGTCCATAAGCTGATTTGAATACTTACTTGAATGCTACATACAAGTATCATCAGCAAACAATACAAAACTTTTAACAATAAACATTACAAAGGCTGGAATTCCTGTCTGGTCGTTGTTTGTCCCCATTAACCATCTTCTGCAGGAGCTGGGAGTGGGTGGTGCTGGGCCCTCTTCTGAGCCTTATAGCTGTCTCCATTAAAGCTAACCACTTCGTCTGTTTAAGGCTGAGTAGGACCGTTGATTACCTCATCAACCCTCATCTGTTTTCTGGAACCTTGTCTTACTTCATGCCATTCTCTAGTGCGCATGTCTCCTCAAAGTTATGCAAGACAACAAAAACTTCAACATCATAAAACTCATCCTTCAGCCTGCCACCTGCATACTGTCTTACACCTCCCCTGCCTAAAATCACTTGCCTGAGACATTCTCCTTGGATCTGGACTCTTGGAATCTTCCTGTTACCCCCTGGACCTGGAAAATATGATTATATCAGTGAGAACCCTATCCATGAAACTAAAAAGTTGAGAAACCCTAGAAACCCTGAACTCACCAATCCGTTTCCATCCTGCAGATCCTCTCTCCTCCAGTCACCAGCTACACTCACCAAAATAAAATCACTTCCTGTTTTACCTGGTCTGTTGCCTTTTTAGCTGTTGGTACTCTGAACACTGGGTTGTTATATTCCTGCAAAATTGCCTACAAGTGTAAAAAATAAACCATATTTTTATTTTTTCTTCTTTAGGCTGCTCCCTTCTTCAGGGGGCGCCACAGCGAACTAAGTCGTACAAAGTCTTAGCAACAATTTTTATGCTGGAGGTCCTTCCTGACACAACCACAGACCACCGAGCTACCACAGCCCTCTGTGTGGAGCAGAGAGCTGCTATCTAAGGCGCCTGGATGAGCAAATAGTTGGGGTTAAGGGCCTTGCTCAAGGGCCCAAAGTGGGGCAAATTAGGGTGGAGGCAGGTGTTGGTGTTTCACTCCTCCCACCCACATTATGATGTTGTCTGTATCTTCTGATCACGGGCCCATCTTCTCTATCCTCTGTGCCACCACTCCCTAAAAATTAAAAATAAACTCAATAAATAAAGTAATTAATGGTAACGTCTCATGCAGTCATGCGAGCGTTTTTTTTAATTAGTTATAGCTGACATTTGCTGGTCACACTGAAACAGCCAAAACATTATTTGTGACCAGTGTTTTATTTTTCACCCCGCTATGAAAATTGTAATTTTATTAGCTCCATGAACTTGTTTGTATGTTCACCAGTAGCAAGACGGTATGTTATTATTGAGGACTGAAACATTTAAGTGCCTTTTTCTGGCACCTGAAAAGTGGTAATGCCACTTTTGCGGTGGAAAAAGTGTCCTTGCTGTCAGAAATACCTGTCTTCTGTGATTTGGGATTTTCACCTGCAAAAAACCAACACGACAGAGAATCGAAGCATGACGGGTCAACTTGGCTTGGAAGGCTGTCAATATATTGACTGGATGTCACAAAGTTTGATAAGATTTTTTTTTTTTTACAGAGCCCAGTCATGTCACACATACTTCCCATACAGCATGTTTTATTCCACTGCTTTTTCTTCTCACCTCATACAATTTTCTGTCACTGAGGCAGAAAACACACGCTTAGTCGATTAGATTCTCACACTGACAGGAAGAGCAAAGCTAACTGAGCACTGAGGCAAGATGACTAATGAGAAGGGACTGACAGAGGAGGAGACTGAGTGTTGCGTCAATTATTTTATCAATACTGGCAGTTCATCAAATCCAACAAACATCAGTGGTTGTTTCGAAACATGCTTTAAAGGATCTGCTGTGGTTAAGGGCAGCTTTCAGGAAAACTTATCTTTGAATAACAAAAAATGGTGGAACAGTAGACAGAGTTAATTGGTGTCATACACCTTTACACGCGTTTCTTTTTTGTTGCTTTGTTGTGAAAAAGGACATTTTTGTTGTTTGTAAGATTGATTTGAGGCTTTTGAGCAACTGAACTAAGTATCCCCTTTGAAGTAAGAGAAGATCAAAGTTTAGTTCTTGAATACAGTATGCAATTAAATTAATTTGATGACTGTTGCTTAATTGGGAAAAATAATTAAGAATCAAGTATTAATAAAAGTTTTGTATGTTTCCATCAGGCTTGTGTCCACACAGAAAGTTTTAGGAGCACTTAAGTTTTTCTAAATATAGAACTGTAAAAAAAAAAACATTTAACACTACCTTTGTGTTTTTTTATGGACAGCCAAAACTGAAAGTTATGCATCATAACTCATGTTCCCTGGAAGAAGGGAACAAGGTGCAACATGATTGCAATGGGAATCAGCGCCCCCGCGCGGTTACCTGAAGTAATACACTCACGCCTTAACGGCTACGGCGTCAGCGTCGCGCCAGAGGCCCCGCCCTCTGGACATTTAAGCGGCTGACGCCCGTCCATCTTCCTCTAAAATGCACTTCACCGAGCTTTCAGCATTGAAAGGGCCAGATGTGTTGCACCTCGTTCCCTTCTTCAGGGAACATGAGTTATGGTGCATAACTTTCAGTTCCCTTTCAGTCGGTCTCTCGGTGCAACACGATTGCTATGGGAACGTAATCCATTCACGCCCTTGAAATGCTCAGCAAAATGCATGTGAGAACATCTGCCTTAATACGGCAGGCATTTCCCAGCCGCTCTCCACAAGGTATGTAGAGAGCACAGCCTGAGAAGAAAAATGCCACATGTAGAAACATCGTCCTGATGTTACCACTGGACACATAGATGAAAAAACAGCTAGAGACAGCATAAGTGTCCTCTGCTAGTGTGATTACTCATTATCCCTCTTTTTCCCTGGAAATCTTGAGAAGCAGGAGGAAAAGAGCAAGGGACCCATTATGCCACTGGCAATCAGATGGTAATGTGGAGGTAGAAAACCCAGTTCAAGCACAGGGTAACCTTCCAGGTCCCCAGGTGAAAAATGTATGTACAAGGGGCACGCACAAGTCCCTCATCTGCTTCTTGAACATGTAGCCCACCTTTACCCTCTGTCTGTAGGTAAGGGCCTCCTAGATTCTTACATTTAGCTTTAGACTTTAACTACTCTTAATTGCTGAACTTTTAATACACACTGTGGTCATCTCACACACACTCTGTTTAAATAACCAAACCATAAGTAAAATATGAACTCAATTTACTGAACATGTTTTAAACATTGAACAACTCATACAATATAACACAAAAACGGTATCTGTAGGCAGATTACTCACTGTAAAGCTTCAACTAAGTGAGGGGCCCACTCACCAACCACACACAGACACCTGCCGGCTTATCTAACCCTAAAACGTTAAAGTTGCAGGCCTGAGCGACGCTTGGGAGCGGTGAGGCCCAAAACTTAATGGCCGCTTCACTCATTGAGCAAATAAATAAACAAAACAGTACCTGGTTTAGTAGTTCAGTACAGACCCTGGTCCCAGTTCAGGTGAAGAGGAAATCCAAACCAAGATGGTGATGCAATCAGCTGTCTGCAGGTCCAGGTTTAACTTCAATGAGCAATGTAATCCAGAGGAACTCTTCTGGCAGTCCATAAACACTCCAGTTCTGACCAATCTTCACCTCCAGGCCGGAATGATGAAGATGCAGTCTCCCCAGCAAGCTGAACAAGCTACACTAGGTTTACTGTGCAGCATTCACTGAACTAGTGAATGCTAAATGTTTGATGTTAAACTGCCTCAAAGTGCAAAAACACAGCACTGTAGGACACACTTCAAGCTGAAATTGTCCCTTGTAGTCCCAAAAACCATCAAACAGGTCTCCACTGACAATCACTGTGTTAGCAACCAGGAAACTTATTTAATTAGTCCAAAATGAAGCACACCTGTCAACTCTGGTGTGCTTGGCTTTCATCAAGTTCAAAACCCTGACTGCTCACACTTCCTTTTGGCTTTTCACAATAAAGCAGAAATAAAATACAAGCAACAAAATGTTATGCTTTCTTGCTTTTAACTTACACTTGTGTATTTTAAACAGTGTTAAAGCATATTACAACATAAATAAATGAAATACAATTGTAGCTATATTTACAACATATTTAACTTAGGAGTTTTTAGACCTAAAATGATTGTCTGGGTTACACTCTCCCCCTTCTAAATGTCCAATGTCCTCATTGGTCCAACCAGTATATCTATGACAAGGTTTAAGTTTTACCAATGTGTATGGTAACACCTCTATGCACTATAGTAAGTGGTTGATCTCTAGATTTACCTGGTTGATCATAAGTAAGTCTGATGACAGGTTTAATTGTACGTCTGGGTCTAGATATTGTTTGTGCCAGTACTTCGTTGAATGGACTTGGTTGTCGTGCATCTTCTTCACTTGTGGCAAGTTCAGGCTCCGAGTCTGATTCAGAGGTACCAACTTGCTCACGGTCCTCTTCAACAGGATGTTCTCCTTCTGAGACATCGTCATTCACGCTCATGTCTCTGTCAATTTGTTCAGCTATGTCATGACTGCTTTCATTCCTCTCCTTGAGTATCTGTTCAAGGTATGTTCTGTAGGATCTTTGCGGTCTTGCATACTGAAACTCGGAAGACTCAGATGACAGTTCACTTTCCATTTCTGCTGAATGGTCTACAGGGATATGCTTGTTGCGAAGATTTCTTTGTGTAGGAGGCTTTTCCACTACATCTGGCATAGGGAACCTCACAAGATCTCCAACTGGTAAGAGATTATCTCTGTG